>VWYK01106843.1:551-10998 GCA_013399775.1 Semnornis frantzii | reverse complement strand
GAGCTCTCTTCCCACCTGGCTGACTCCACGACTCCATGTGTGAAAGGACAAAGTGAAGTCTGTGATCAGGAATTCCAGCCAAGGGCACCAACCTCAGACTTTGGGCAAACAGAAAAAGCAGAAAGCTGCTCAGAGCAGAAGCCCTGGTCAGAAGTCTGTTTTACAGTGAACTGCTTTTCCAGGCCTCCCTCCTGAGATTGCTTTCAACTTGTAAACTCTTGCTAGGTATGAAATGCTAACACCATTAGCTTTGCTAAACGAATTTGGCTGCCAAATCATCTTCCTCCTCTGCTGAAACAGCAGCTGGGACAGTGCTGGTGTGGAGCATCCTCATCACTGCTGCTGTCCTTATTGACCTCTCCTTAGATCTTTAAAACATCTCTGGATGAATTTACACTTGAAATTGAATAGTTCTTTTCTGCTCAAGGGTGTTAGTGCATTAGAAATGTCATCTTTTGAAACAGGTATCACAAGGCATTTAGCTATAAAAAAGCCAAACAATTCCATTGCTTGACAAAGGCAAGTTTAAAACATTTCAGTTAAGAGGCAGGGCTGATTTTCACCTAAATACAGCTGAAGAAATACACTGTTGGTTGTTTCCCAAAGCCAGCTTATCACAAAGCTGATGCAGCATGCTTGTGCTTGCTCCTTCCTGGGGAAAAAAAAAAATGATTTCTTTCATTTTCCTCTCTTCTAACAAAACATAAGAGCACATGGCAAGTGCAAAGAGGCAGGCAGATAACAGAGGAGACAGTGGAGAATTCAAATGCACTTGTAAGAGGTCATGAAGAAATCAAACTCTCTACACTTGCCTTTTGATTATTTTTTCTCTGGTAAAGCAGCCAGGATTCCAAGCTCTCTGCACAATCATAGAAGGTCAGAGGCTGGAAGTGAGCTCCAAAGGTCAACCAGTCCAACCCCCCTGCCAGAGCAGCATCTCCTAGACCAGGTCACACTGGAATGCATCCAGGTGAGTTTGGAGTATCTCCAGAGGGGGAGACTCTACAACCCCCCTGGGCAATCTGTGCCAGTGCTCTGTCAACCTCAAAGGAAAAAAATTCTTCCTCAGGTTCACATGTAGCTTTCTATGCCTCCTGTTCTTGTGCTTATGACTGCTTGAACAGAGGTCACAGAGGGTTTGCTGCAATTCCTCTGCACTGCACTCGTTTCTCTTCTGCTCATTGCATCTTCATTTTAGAGGCACCTTGCCATGTGGCAACCTATGGCAGATATCTCATAAAGTTTGGTGTAGGAAGACAGCTCTCACCAGGGTCAGGTGGTAAGTTCATCACAAGTTAGTTTAAAAGCAAAGGCAACTGCTCCTCTCCTCAGAGGAGAGGACCAAGTGCCCACATGAGGGCTGCTTATACTGCATGTCCAGTATGTAACCTTGGACCCACTGATGACCAAGCTCCACTCCTCGTGTTACTGTCAGCACTCTCCTGCATTTTGTTTTCTTGTCTTTACCTTCTGAAGCTTTGTGTTGTCTCATTCATCAGAAGCTGCAGATAGCCCCTCACAGGATGTCAGGGGCTGGAAGGGACCTCCAGAGCTCAGCCAGTCCAACCCCTCTGCCAGAGCAGCATCTCCAACACCAGATCACACAGGAACACATCCAGGTGGCTCTGAAAAATCTCCAGAGAGGGAGACTCTATAACCTCCCTGGGCAGCCTGTGCCAGGCTTCTGTCACCCTCACATGGAAAAAAATTCCTCCTCAGGTTTAAATGAAGCTTCCTCTGCCTCAGCTTCCACCCAGTGCCCCTTGTGCTGTCCCTGGGCATCCCCCAGCAGAGCCTGGCTCCAGCCTCCTGCCACTCACCTTTCCATCTTTAGAACCATTGCTGCGCTCACCTCTCAGACTCCCCAATGGCAAAGGTTGTAGTGCTGAGACCCAGTATGTGTGCCTAGCCACTGCCAGGGCCAGCAAGTATGCAGCATAGTCCTAGCACAGCTGAGGCTGCCAAGACTACAACTGCAGCAGCAGTGAGGAGGAACATGGTGGTGCTGCTGGCATTTACCTGGCAATGACCTCCCTGGCTCACTTCTCTTCCACAGCACACATCTTGCAGCTGACTCTGGGATAGACAGGATCCAGCATGTGATGCAAAAGGTGAGAACTTCTTTATCAGCATCAGCTTGAAATTATCCTTCCCCCTCCCTGGCTACCCCTCCCATGCAGCCATGGCTGCACACTGAGCTCTTTATAGCCCAGCCAGCCACAAGGAGAAGCCACAACAAACATGGCAGAACCTGCTGGTCCCATTACTTGGTGCATCCCCAGCTTGAGCACTGGGAAAGGTGACCATAAATGTAATGGTTTCACAAAGCCTCAAGGGGAGCTTTAGACTGGAGATGAGAAGAAAATCCTTTCCAGTGAGGGTGGTGCTACACTGGGACAGCCTGCCCAAAGAAGTTGTGGATGGGGACACAACTGGAAGCATTCAAGGCTGAGTGGTATGCGGATGTGAGCAGCCTGGTCTAGCAAAAAGTGTCCCTGCCCACAGCAGGGAAGTCAGAACTGGATGACCTTTAAGGTCCCTTTCAACATAAACCTTTCTATGACTAACATGACTGATGCTTGGCAGGCAAAACCAGGGTACCAGTGTTGGCCAGCTAATGGAACAGACATGAAAATGAGACATCTCTGCACAAGCTGCCCTCAGTTTCAATGAAATGCTTACTGGAACTTGCTTTCAAATGGCTATGCGACACCTCTGCCTTTGCTTTGGGGTCAGCAGCACAACCCTGGCCCTTTGGGATACAGAATCAATTGCCACAGAATCACCACCNCTGCAACCCTGATTCTGTGAGCACAGACCCACAAAGCAAGCTGGGAGCAGTGCTTGTTCTAGCAGGAGGCTGCAACCCTGATTCTGTGAGCACAGACCCACAAAGCAAGCTGGGAGCAGTGCTTGTTCTAGCAGGAGGCTGCAACCCTGATTCTGTGAGCACAGACCCACAAAGCAAGCTGGGAGCAGTGCTTGTTCTAGCAGGAGGCTGCAACCCTGATTCTGTGATCACAGAACCACAAAGCAAGCTGAGAGCAGTGCTTGTTCTAGCAGGAGGCTGTAACCCTGATTCCATGAGCACAGAACCACAAAGCAAGCTGGGAGCAGTGCTTGTTCTAGCAGGAGGCTGCAGCCCTGTCTCCAGGGCTCCCTAGGAAGTGTCTGCCCTTAGAAGCCTCTCCTGTGCTGGCTCCCAATGAATTTCACCCATCAGCAGCAGCTCAAACACTGATGAACAGTCTGGAAGCCTCTGTGCAATTCCAGCCTCCCTGCCACCATGTGCAGTGTCTGGGACCTCTGCAGGGAAAAGCAAATACTTGACACTGCTGCTCCAACTTCTGTCCCTTGGATGGGGCTGAAGAACAAGATAGGACCTTATCAGAAACAGCTTTTGAAGTTAGATTAGCATAAATGAGGGGCAAAGCCATATTGTAAATTGATTAATTAATTGTAATGATTGTGCAGCTCCTGTTTCTATTAGAGCCCTAATGCATGTAGCATAATAAAAATTATAATGAGCAATTAATATTGTGATGTCTGAGTTACCTGCCAGGACAGCAATGGAATATTTTGCCTCTGAACACCTGAATGCTGGCTTGGAATTGTCCTTTTGCCTGTTCCCATGGCAACTTTTCTGTGTCTTGTTGAACTGACCAGGTCTCTTCAGTAGATTTTAGTTCTCACTTACACAAGGTTCTGCTTAGTCTGCATCTCAACACAGGAGAGCAACCCAAGCAGCTTAGATGTCTCTGAACAGTCAATCAATACCAGGTCCCTTCTGGGCTGTGCTCCCCTTCAGATGTCATCAATCATTTATTCATGGTGGAGGAGCCAGGAGCTGGAGTCAGCAGTTCATCACCAGCTGTCAATCTGTCATTGTCACTCTCCAGGAGACCTGGAGAGCCATTGGTCACTCCTAGGAATACATCTCACACCAGAGAGCCTTTCCCACCCAGAGGGGACATGGCAGCATCACCAGATGCCCTCCATGGCAGACAGGAACCACTCTGCCTGTGCAGAGGAGGAGAAGCATGGGCCAGAGCTCCAGATTTGGGAGTGCCAGAGCTCCAGATTTGGGAGTGCCAGAGGCCCAGATTTAGGGGTGCCAGAGCCCCAGATTTAGGGGTGCCAGAGCCCCAGATTTGGGAGTGCCAGAACCCCAGATTTAGGAGTGCCAGAACCCCAGGTTTGGGAGTGCCACAGCCCCAGATTTAGGGGTGCCAGAGCCCCAGATTTAAGGGTGATAGAGCCCCAGATATAGGAGTGCCAGATGCCCAGATTTAAGGCTGCCACAGCCCCAGATTTAGGAGTACCAGAGCCCCAGATTTAAGGCTGCCAGAGCCCCAGATTTAAGGCTGCCAGAGCCCCAGATGTAGGGGTGCCACAGCCCCAGATTTAGGGGTGCCAGAGACCCAGATTTAGGGGTGTCAGAGCCCCAGATTTAGGAGTGCCAGAGCCTCAGATTTAAGGGTACCAGAGCTAGCATCACACCGAGAGCTTGTGAGTGAGAGGCAAGCTACCAAGAGCCAACATTCATCAGCCCAGGTATGGGCAGAAATAACAGAACTGTGCTGCTGCACCTACTGATGGAGTGCTTGAGGAGGCTTCAAGAAGCCTGATGCATCTCTGGAAATAAAGTGCACAGGTGTGTCTTGAACAGTGGAGAGGCTTTTTAATGTAACAAACTGTGACAAACTGATAATATAATTAGCAGCATTCCTTCAGCAATCACAGCTGTTGTCAAACATTGATGCTCTGGGGTTTGCTGGTTGGTTTGGGGTTGGTTTTTTGTTTTTTTTTTTTCCAGGGGCTTGACAAAGAGATTGCCAGGCTTCACAGGGAAGTGGAACAAGATTTATACAACTCAGTCCAAGGATTCCTTCTGTCTTCTCTGGTGTTTGATCAAAATAAATGAGGAGCATTGTGTGCTGCCTGCGCCGCCGACTGAACCTCACGTTCTAAAGGAGCTGCTTCCCCAAAGCCCACAGCAAAACAAACAAATCCAGCTCTGCCTGTTTGAGGCTCTGCCTTCCTCACATCTCTGGGCAGATCAATAAAAATGGGAAGAGGTGAAGGAAAGAATAAACTCTAGATTTTTACCCAGGCGGTTTACAAGCAGGGGCTGGGCCTCGTTGTTGGCCAGCACAGAATCACAGAGCTTCAGAGGTTGGAAGGGACCTCCAGGGATCATTAAGTCCAACCTCCCGGTCAAGGCAGGGTCCTCTAGGCTAGTTTGCACAGGAACACATCCAGGTGGGTTTGGAAAGTCTCCAGAGAAGGAGACTCCACAAGCCCTCTGGGCCACCTGCTCCAGGGTTCTGGCACCCTGACTGTAAAGAAGTTTTTCCTCGTGTTAAGGTGAAGCCTTCTGTGTTACAGTTTGCATCCATTGCTCCTTGTCTCATTGCTGCTGACCAGCAAAAAGAGCTTTGACCCCCAACCACTTGATGCTCACCCCTGAGATATTTGTATGCATTGATCAGATCTGATCTCAGTCTTCTCTTCTCCAGACTAAACAGCCCCGGGGCACTTAGTCTCAAGATAAGGGTCATTGAATCATAGAATCATAGGATTAGAATCATAGAATCCCAGAATCATAGAATCAGAATCTCAGAACCATAGAATCAGAATCATAGAATCCCAGAATCCCAGAGTCATAGAATCATAGAATCAAAATCTCAGAACCATAGAAACACAGAATTAGAATCACAGAATCAGAGAATCAGAATCTCAGTCACAGAATCACAGAATCAGAATCATAGAATCCCAGAATCATAGAATCCCAGAATGTCAGAATCACGGAATAAGAATCATAGAATCCCAGAGTCATAGAATCAGAATCATAGAACCAGAATCATAGAATCCCAGAATTATAGAATCAGAATCACAGAATCACAGAATCACAGAATCATAGAATCACAGAATCACAGATTCATAGAATCAGCTATGTTGGAAGAGACCTCCAAGCTCATCCAGACCAACCTACATCTTACATCTTCACACAGGATTGCACAGCCCTGTGTGAGCATTCCCTGCCAGCTGTTCCAAACCAGCCTAATTTTCTTATCTTCTGGGGTGTTATTTTTGGGCTGATACACACCAAGCTGCTGACCAGAAGCTGTTTGGGTTTGGTTGTCAAGCTGGGCAGCAGCCCCTTTGGGTTTCTCCCTTCTGGCCAAGTGATTAATTCCACCAGCTGAGCATATGGCACAGACTCTGGCTACTAAATCTCTCTAATTAAATCACTACTAAATCCAATTTCCTTCATTACTCTTATTTTTACATTGCTAACCATTTGGGTCACTGCTGGCTGTTTCCCAGGCTGAGGGGACTCCCTCTCACAATACATAGGGAGATTCTTCTCCTTTAGGAAGAAGTTGTTTGCAGTGAGGGTGGTGAGACACTGGCACAGGTTGCCCAGGGAGGTTGTGGAGCACAGAAGCAACCAACGTGATCGAAGATCACATTGGGTGCTTCTGTGCTCCACAACCTCCCTGGAGGTGTTCAAGGTCAGGTTGGATGAGGCCTTGAGTGACCTGTTCCAGTGGGAGGTGTCCCTGCCTATGGCAGGGGGTTGGAACTGGATAAGCTTTGAGGTCCCTTCCAACCTAAGCCACTCTATGCTTCTATTTTCTGACTCTATCCAAATGAAGAGTGATGAGCTGAGATCCTCAGTCTGGGTCCTACACCCACAGCTCACAGCCAAGCACCCTCGATGTGTGCTGTCATCAAGCAGCAAGAGTCCTGCTCTCAGCTCTGTCTAAATGGCAGAGTGGAAGCCTGAGCCATGCCCCCAAGGCAGCCATCACAGTTCTGCCTGGATGTGCCCACCGAGTGCCCTGCTGATGCCTGCAGACAGCAGCTGTGCAGTCAGCCCAGCCCAGCCATGCCACGCCTCTGCCTTTGCTTTGGGGTCAGCAGCACAGTCTTGAGCCTTTTGGAATTTTCAACATAAAATCAGACTCACAGAATCATAGAATCACAGAATCATAGAATCATAGAATTAGAGAATCATAAAATCATAGAATTACAGAATCATAGAATCACAGAACCAAAGAATCAGAGCATCACATAATCACAGAATCACAGAATCAGAGAATCAAATAATCACAGAATCACAGAATCACTGAGCTTGTTCTGAAGGATGGCTGCTGGGGTCACCAGCACCAAGCAGCTACAACTGCACCCACAGCAGTGGGAATTTATTGCTTCACAGATTGGAAATTACTTTTTTTTTCTTTCACTGTGCTTTCTTTTGCAGCACCCTTGTATAAACTGTAACTTTAGTATCTGGTCTCTGCCTTTTTCTTCCTCTTGCTGTAAAACAAACAAAAACTACACAGAGAAGCTGCTTTACTGTGGTGCTCACAAACACTCTGTTTTCATCCCCTAGTAAAGTTTGGAAAGCATTCTGGAAAAGATTCAAAACCATAATTTCAGAGAAGGTGACTACACGCAGAGCATCTTTTAAACACTAAGTGGCTGCTGAGCAGTTTGTTGTTCCAGTGAGTATCAAGAATTTTCCTTTGGTGGCACAGATTGGCTGCTCCCAGGGCCTGTCTCTATAGAATCACAGAACCACAAAGCATCAGGGGCTGGAAGGGAGCTCCAAAGCTCAGCCAGTCCAACCCCCCTGCCAAAGCAGCATCTCCTAGACCAGATCACACAGGAACACATCCCGATGGGTTTGGAACATCTCCAGAGAGGGAGACTCCACAATCCCCCTGGGCAGCCTGTGCCAGGCTTCTGCCACCCTCACAGGGAAAAAATTCCTCCTCAGGTTTAAATGGAACTTCCTCTGCCTCAGCTTCCACCCAGTGCCCCTTGTGCTGTCCCTGGGCATCACCCAGCAGATCCTGGCTCCAGCCTCCTGCCACTCACCTGCACATCTTTAGAACCATTGCTGAGCTCACCTCTCAGTCTCCTCCTCTGCCAGCAGCACAGTTCCAGCTCCCTCAGGCTCTCCTCCTAACAGAGTTCTTCCATTCCCTCCATCATCTTTGTGGCTCTATGCTGTAGCCATTGCAGCAGTGATTTTGTCCCAGTGTGCTCTTTTTTCCACATGGGACCACAATAAAACAGGAGGGTTTCTGGGCACTGACAGAAACTGAGGGTACAACACAAACATGGAGGAGGAATCCTGCCCCCTCACTTCCCAGGGCAGCTCACTCTTTCTCTAATTAGCCAGGATGGTTCCACCTCCATCATCACTCTGGCATGCAAGTGCTTTTCAAGCAGTTTATGAGGGATTTTATTTCCAGCAGCTGCATTCTGGTCATAGATTCACAGAATCATAGAATCAATCAGGCTGGAAGCGACCTCCAAGCTCTCCCAGCCCAACCTAGCACCCAGCCCTAGCCAATCAACCAGACCATGGCACTAAGTGCCCCAGCCAGGCTTGGCTTCAACACCTCCAGGGATGGGCACTCCACCACCTCCCTGGGCAGCCCATTCCAATGCCAATCACTCTCTCTGGCAACTCCTAACATCCAACCTGGACTTCGCCTAGCACAGCTTGAGGCTGTGTCCTCTTGTTCTGGCCTTGGGTGCCTGGCAGCAGAGCCCAACCCCAGCTGCCTACAACCTCCCTTCAGGGAGCTGCAGAGAGCAATGTGCTCTGCCCTGAGCCTCCTCTTCTGCAGGCTGCACACCCCCAGCTCCCTCAGCCTCTCCTCACAGGGCTGTGCTCCAGGCCCCTCCCCAGCCTTGCTGCCCTTCTCTCAAGACCTTCCAGCACCTCAACATCTCTCTTGAATTGAGAGGCCCAGGACTGGACACAGCACTCAGAGACTCTGGCATCAAGTTCTCCTCATGTTTATGGGTGCCAGAAGAACAGCTTTGCCCTGCCAGGCTTTCTGCATCATCATTTCAGTGATGGTCTTTGTACCCCACACTGTACTGCTCAGTCCTGGGGGTTGCAATGGAGATTTAAGGGAGAGGTAGCAATGGAGATGTAAGTGAGAGGATGTTCCTCTCTCCACTGCCAGTATGGAATGGGGGAGGACCTTTTTCTTGAAAATCACCATGTGTATTAAAAATGTCCACACCCTAGAGGGACAGCAGCTCTGTGACTGTCTTGGTGAGGTAAGGCAGCAACCCTCACCAGAGGACTGGGCTGTCAGGAGCCTCTGACCAGAGCCTGAGCCAGGCACAGCTGTGCCCACTGCGGTTTTCCTGGCACCATGCACAGAGAGATAAGGAAGCAGGAGGAAGAACAGGAGAACTCTCCAGCTAAACTAACCTTGCCTCAGAAGGTTGTGCCTGTCCCTAAGGAATGTGCTCTACTCCATCATTTTTCTGAGAGACATATGCAGGCCTCATGAGAGCAATTGTGACAACCAGGTAGAAGAGTCCCTTCGACACCTGCAGCCTTCCCAACGTGAGGGTCCTGCTCCTTCCCCAGGCTCTGGCAGAGCTGAGGGTGCTGATGTGATGACACAGGCCCTGAGCAGCTGGTTCTGCATCCTTAGCTCCCAGGAGCTCTGAACCATCTCAGTAATGCCTGCAAATGATGCTTTGCAAATGGTCCCTGAGAGCTAGGCAGAGTGTTTCCAGGAGATAACTACTATTTGTTCCCAAAATCACATTGAGTAGAAGGATCTGGTGTGCACTGAGTCATCATCTGCTAACCAGAAAAGGCAGCAGCAAAAAAAACCCTTACAACTGCCCAGATATTAACCATTATCTGTCAGTACAGATTAACAGCACCCAAACCTCACTGCCTAACAGGCTACACTTGCCTAATAAAACAGCAGCAGTTTTTCTGTCAGGCCTGACTTTAATCCTTCTGCATTCCTGGGCAGTTTAGTCTGCCTGGCTTCAAATGTCAAATTTAATCAGTGTGCCACCTCCTGTTCAAAGCAATGCCTTTTAAATAAAACCTTTGATAGACATTTGTCTTACATAAAACTTAGCCTTCCATGCAAAGATCAAAAGCAGAGCACTGAAGGGAGGATTTGTCTAAAATCAAAGACATACTCCTTCTCTAGCTGTCTGCTAAGTGCCTGCTCCTCAGAGTTCATTTGGCTTGCATCACACATCACCCTCTGCAGACACTGCCACCACCTAGGCAGACAATTAGCAATTCTTCTCTGCATTTGCTCACTAAAGCATGGTGGTGATGTGATGGAGCTTGCTGCCCAGGGGTGTCCTCCAGTCCTCACACATCTCTCTTTGGATGGGTGCTGTTCTGTTACCAAGGCCTGGTACAAGGAAGGACAAGTGCAGAGTCTGGCACCTGGGAAAGAACAACATCAGGGAGCAGGACAGGTTGGGGACTGAGATGTTGGAAGGCAGCAAAGGGGAAAAGGATTTGGGAGCCCTACTTGATGGGAGGTTGGGCATGAGCCAGCAATGTGCAGTGCAATGCCAGTCTTGGGGGGGTTAGAAGGGCTGTGGGTAGTAGATTGAGAGAGGTTCTCCTGCTCCTCTACTCTGC
>VWYK01106842.1:20584-33687 GCA_013399775.1 Semnornis frantzii | reverse complement strand
CGCCCCGCACGTGATCACCGCGGCGGGAGGTGGGGGTGATGTCGCGGGGAATTGTGGGAGGCGGATGAAGGAGCTGCCAGAGAGACGGCGGCACAGACATACCGTCGGACGTGCGCCATTCTATGGGGAAGCGTCGGCCAGAGAGGCGCTGTGGCAGAAAGGTGATGGCCGCCGCCGCTTGCGCCCCCTTGCGGTTCGCTTGGTCTCAGTGGTGCGTCAGCCTTTCCTTGACGGTCAGCCCTCGAGCTTCACTGCTAGTGTCGATTATTTATATTCCCTTTAAATTTTAGTAAATAGCTTTGGTATTACTAGATGAGGGGATCGGAGGCCATCTCCGCCGTATAGCGCTTGTCCTGGGCGCCCGCCACGGCGTCCCGAGAAGGCGGGAGACGAAGCGGCCTCACAGGCACCCTGAGCCTGGTGAGGCTGCTGCAAGGCCGGCAGGGAACGAAGGCGGTGTTGGGAGCGGCTCGGTGCTGCTTTTTTTCCACGTTGCCCCAGAGAAAATCCCTGGTGCAGCCTCCCGTTTCTCTAGTCACTGACAAAGATCAAAGCAGTTTTCTTATGGCCGAGGCAGTGTTGTGATTTCTGAGGAGAAAGCTTTTGCCTGACAAGTAGGTCAGACCTGAAGGACCGAAAAACTGCGTTACTAAATGACTGGGACTTGGACACCGTATTTTATTTACAACACCTTGTTTACTCACCATCGCAAATCAAAATACAAAAAATGAAGGTAGGCACAGAATTATCAAACTCTGATTAGAAGCAAGCATATGCAGTTCAGAAACAATGTCTTGTTTGCATTAATTTATTGTGACAGGATGAGTGGTTACATGTATGGAGAGGAGAGAGGAAACACCTTTAATGTGAACAAGTGTACAAAATATATTTTTGTTCACAGAGCTTGCCAAGACACTCAGCCACTGAACAGAACATGCTGTTGGTCTGTTACACGACACAACTCCCTCTCATGTTTACATGCAATACAACAGACCAAAAAAACTGGCAATTCTGCTCCCACAGTAGATGCACTTCAGGAGATCAGCCTCTTTCCCCTTTGACACACAAATACTTGTGGATACACCTATAAATGCCAGTCAAACAAAACCAAGCAGTAATCTGAAGTTATCAATGCTAATTCTACACCTGCCAAGAATGCATATTATCTGAACAAACTGAAGCCCCGTTGAACCAAATCTGTCCCAAAATGCAAAGTATATTTATTTACTGAACTACAGTAATAGCAGCCCAGTGTAAAAATGATGGAGGAAAGTAAGCAAACTTTTTCCTTATTTTATGATCTCTTCCAAGGGTGAAGGAGTTTGAGTAACTAATCCTGTAGATATGAATGAATAGCTACATACAAACCTGTATGTACACCCAAGCAAACATCTGTAAATACAGTTAAGGGCAAGTGCAAGTATTAGCATGCTTTAGAAAATCAGACTATTTTTTATGAAATTAAGAACCAAAAATTAATGGTATTCTGTAAAAATCAGGCAAACAATAGCACAGAAAGGCTGCAAACAGTGACAGAATAATGCGTAGAAACAGAATCAGTGCTATAAAATGCAGGGTTTTAGCAAAATGTCAGGTGACTGCACCTAAGAGACTCCCAAAGCTTCCTGCAGTTACAAATCACCAAAACAAAGTAAATTATCAACTTTAATATGAAGTAATAGAGATTGTGAAAGGTTGGGCCTTAAAGTACTGGATAGCCCAGGTGATTTTAACCAAGTTAAACTTACTGGGAGCACCATTTCTGACATTCAGTGACATCCCCATATGCAGTCTTGGCACACACACCTTTCCAGTGATCCAGTACAATGGGGTCCTTCACAAGTCAGTTGTGTTAAGTCAGACATTTCTGAGAATTTTGGGAGGAATCTGGCACTAGTGGTATGCTCAGCTGCAGAATACACAACTTGCCGATTTAGACAACAGGGTTTTGAGAAAGCTGTATGCTGCCTAGCACAAAGAGGCCCAGTATGAATTGGAAATGTTGTTTTAATCCAACTACTATGTACTTTAAGTGATAATAGTATCACATGAAGAACTTAAACCCCCCCCCATCATGAAATGATTTTTTAAAAAAATGTTAACTTAAAAGTTCTAAGCAATGAAGACAGTAACAGTTAGTTGTGTTACTGTAACAGGAAATGCATGTTAGACATTGTATTCACCTAACCCCTCATGTGGCTGACAAACCCCAAGCAGTGCCTGGTGCACTTGTAGACACAGGGATGGGAAGTAAGTGAAATCTGTCAGTTAACTGACATTACAAACTCTTGTCTTGTTTTTTTAAAACCAGCCAGGTTATGGAGCACACAGGCCAGACTTCAGGACTCAGAACAAAAACTTCGTAACAGAACTTCTGAAACTTGAAGGAAAGTTACAGACAGGATTAAGAACTACAGCTTTTGGAGAGAACCTAATGTAAGCACCATTATCTCATACCAACAACTGAATAAACTCTTTATTTATATCACATTAAGTGGAAGAAACACATACCAGTCAAAGATAGGTACAGGATAAAGATTCTGTGTTACAGGGCTTTCAATCAATGCTTGTGATGAAGCTGAAATGACCTTTGACAAAGTACAAACACGCCTATCCAAACACACAGTTACTGGTTTACTGTATCACAGATTTAGAGTATGAGGAGAACTCTATGTCTAACCTGTTCCAAATAAGATAGAAAGGATTGTTTTTCCAAATTAACATAGAAACTGCCATTACCTAACAGCACACAACTTCTCACATTTGTATATGTATCTAGGATTTGTAAAAAACATTGCAACTCAATAAACAGGACTAACTTCAAAATAGTCAGATACAGGTGCAAAACGCTGGTATGACAGGAAAAAAAATATAAGAATTTTAGAAAAATTCAGAACTTAGTAAATAAAACTCAAAGCAAGTCCTTCCACTCAGACTACCCACTTAAAAATGAACTGCAAGGCAATACCATTTGTTTCATTCTTTCCTACTAATTCTCTATTTGCTAGAGGCAATCTGAAAGCTTCCTTGATGCTTTTTTTTCCCACTTACTGTATTTTCTTAAATATCAGAGGCTACAGTATGAAAAAGAGCCTTCTTTCTGTTAAAAGATCTAGCAAAGTATGGGCAAGTAAGGAGATAATTTCACCATAAATGATACTTGAACTAGCTGTGAATTAAAGACTCGTTAAATAAACACAAACATCCCCTTTCTTTAGCCATTACAGATCAGGAATATCATGGCCCAGGGTTCAGCTTATTGCAATATTGGGAATCATTTGAAAATCAGCAATGCCTGTCCTTGAAATGGGAGAGCATAAATCAGAAATGGGGGAGAGGGTGAAAATCACAATGTTTCCAGAGTAAGAGAAGAGAATAATTATGTAATTTTCAGTATTTTACAGTTTACTTTCAATTAGTAAACATCTTTTTCACACTTAGAGCAATAGCAATCTCAATGCTGCAGGCAAGTTTGCTGCTCACAAGGCCTGTATTTGATCATGAGTCACACCTTTGTGCTTCACTCCATTACACAAGGATCTATGTCTAGAATTGCATCCAGAATTTCACTAGGCAGAAGCTTTTTGTGGAGCTTGGCTCCACAACTACCCATTTGTTAATCGTAATCTATTTTAACTTTTGTAATAGTGTTCACGTTTGATTTTTCGCTACTACTCCTTCCATGGACAGAAGTTAAATGCTTTTTAAGAGCGGACTTGTGTTTAAAGTCCATATCACAGCAGTGACACTTGTAGGGCCTGTCACCGCTGTGGATATTCAGGTGATCCTGCAGTGTACTTTTGGCCGTGAAGGTCTTCAAGCACACCATGCACTGGAAGGGGCGGATGCCCATGTGCCCTCGGATGTGTCTGTTGAGATTTTTTTTTTGAGTAAATGTTTTGCCACACTGCAAACACAAGAAGAGTTTGTGCATTTTCAGATGTCTAAGATAGTTCTCCAAATGTAGGAATCCCCTTGGACACTTGGGACACTGGTGCCGCCATGAGTTGCCATAATCATCCAGGCTCTGGAACCCATTCATCACACTAGAAGTTCCTTCTGGATTGTCGCTGACAAAAGCCTGCACGTGATTTCCTGACATTTCTGTGTTTCTGCTTTCAACTGTAGAATTTATCAAGGAGTGCTGGGTTTCTGGAAAATACAGATTTGTTTTAGACGATGTGCAAGGCTGAGGAAAATGATCATTTTCTACATTGGCTACGTTCACGGAATCCATTCTGAAGATACAGATCTCATCATCCTTGTATCCGATTTCAACTGTTGATATTTCTGGAGTTTTCGTATCCTTCCTTTCTGAGACCAAGCTCTCCACTTCAGGCTGGGAGACGTCTCCTTTCTCCTGTTTCACGGGGTATTCCACACTCACTGGGCTGTCTTCAGAGATCTCAATTATTTCACAGTCTTTATCTAAAGCCTCGTCCCGGTTTCTTAGTTCGGCGTCTGAGGAGTGACATCTCTCTACAACTTGATTTCCGTTCTCCATGGCGGCGTCGATTTCCAAGTACTTTGACAAGGCTTCCGTACACTTCTCCACGATATGAACCATCTGGAGGTAACTCGCGGCTGTGAGATATTTCAGCAGCTCTTTCTTCTTGACTTCCAGAGCGCCCGTGTAACAGGAGAGCAGCAGCTTTCTGCCCACCTCGGCGCTCTGCAGGATAGTGATCCGCACTTGCTTCGACTGGTTGAGCAGAAACTGGTCCCTCATGAAGGTGGAACAGGCCGCGAAGATCACCTTGTGCCCCTGGAACTCTGTGTCGTTGATGTAAATGGAGACGTCGCAAAAGAGGTTCTGCTGCCGCAGGAGGTTCATCTTCTGCAGCACGGCATCGCCCTGCTGCTCGAACTGGAAGTGCAGCACCTCCGAGTCCGCAGCCATGGCGCCGTTTCTGCGGGGGAAGCACCGGCACGAGCACAACCGAGAGGGTCACGCCAAGCCCAGGACACAACTGCTGTCAGGGCTCAGCCGCGGCCTCTCTGACGGGCCCTGCGGACCCGTCCGCCGCTACCAACAGCCGCTACCACCCTCCCTTGGCCCCACTCACCAGCCGCGGCCCAGCCGGTTCCTGAAGCCGGAGCGTGCTCCGCTGCCGGTGCTGCAACGCCCCGGAAGCGCTTCCTCCCGCCCCTTCCGGAAGCGACCCCGGAAGCGGCTCTAGTACGGCCCCCCGACCCCGTTACCGCGAAGGGAAATGAGAGTCGGCGGGAGACAGAGTTAGCAGCACGTTTATTAGAAGACTTGGCACTGCTACAGCGGCTGCCGCCGGGGAACACCACACCGGCACCGGGGCGCGCCTCGCCAAACGTCCGGTAGAGGTAGCAACGTATCAGCCCAGAGCGCTCCGGGCCGCTGCCTCCGTAAGGCATTCTGGAGAGCAGTCGCCCGGGGCTCCTCCTCACCCGCCGAGCAGCGGGCTTCCTCCCGGCCACCGGCCCAGCCCCAGAGCAGGGGATGCGATCCGACAGCCGTTGACCCGCCTGCTTTGGTAATAACACGTAGTGTAAGACTTCTGCCCAGTCATTGAAGAGGTAGCTAATGCTCAGAGTCCGTCGATTATACAATCTGAAGGAAAAAACGTCCGTTCTGCCTTCTCACCAAGTCAGGAGGGGCGACTACTTTCCTTTGATTTTTGTTTTGTTTTTAAATCAAGATGTAACATGACTTTACAATTCTCAACAGTTTCAGTTTGTATCACATTTTGATTCTCCCTCCTCTTCTTTACTCCTCCCAATGACTCCAGAACCAAAATCAGCCCCACACAATTATTTTTTAAGTTACTTCAACAAAACTTCAGTGGCAGCTATCTAAGTTTTGCAAAAAAGCTAGGGGAGGAAACGACTGACACTTCAATTTTATCAGTTACTAACTTGCAAAACATGTCTTCTAAAACAAAAATAAATTAAGGACTCATCCCTGATCTCTACAGGAGGCTGTGCAGCTGCACTGCATGCTGCAGGAGCACTTGCTACACAAGCTACCACCACTGAGAAGTGGTGAGCCTAAACCTCGGGTAAACCTAAGAGTTCTAAGATCTTCTATATAAAATAAATAAAATGCCAACATTAAAAAAAATCCTAATATATTCAAGGAGTTATTAAAATAGCTTTGTAACAGACTTCAGTTATTTTGAGGATATGCAGGAAGTTGTACAGCACATTAAGTTGTGAGACTATCCACTTACCAGCAAATAGTATTCTACACATTAACACACAGATTATGATAACTCCATAGTCCTCATCTGAATATGCAGCATCAGTAGCAACAACCAATGGATCTAGTCTCTCACTAATAGGAACATTGCAATGAAGACAACATTTTACATACATGGACAATTAAATTCAATGCTATAATCAAACTGCCTCTCTATATTCCTTTAATAAGAATTCTCACATTTTAATCTGGAATTCAGAGAACCATTAGCCAGATTTTTCTTTTCTAATACCTCTTCTATATTCTTCACTTGTTTCTTCCATATAGGAGCAAATCTTAGATGAGCTCTACCACCAGCACACTTTGCATGGTGTCATCAGCATTATCGTGCTCTTAGATCTCCAGGCTTTCTGGAGTCACACAGCTGTCTCCTGCACACAGCTTTTGGTCTGCACCCTTTTGTCAGGCCAAAAGCACAGGCATTAGTAAGAAGTCACTTGTCATCGAACAGATGTGTCCATTCTCACTGAAGAAGCAGTCTTCTGCATTTCTGCTTTTTTTGTATTTATTTCTGCCATGGTCTCACCAAATGACCACAAGCAGCCTTATAATGAAGGACCAGCAGTCTCAGCTTTTTTTTTTTTCCCCTTTAGGAAACCCCTTGTCTCTTCATACCAGCTCCAGGTCATCATCAGCTACTTCCACAAGCTGTATTCTCCTTATAGTAACAATTCCACAAAATATCCCACTTCCCAGACAGACAAAGCTTTCAATACTGTCCATTTTGCTGCCACTTTTTCTATCACTTACACAACTTTATTCCTTTCTCTGGCAGAAGACCATTTTCTTTACCACGTTCATATCCATATCTGGTTAGAGCATTCACTAGACCCTTACTGCATGTTGACCTAGCTCTGCAAGCTCTTATTCTCCATGTCTATCTTCCTTTTTGACATAAGCACTCTAACTTATTTCCATATAGTGAATAATGTATTATCAAAATGTTTGAACAATGCAGAAGATTCTGCCTGAAGACAGAATGCAAGTGTCAGATGCAACTGTCATGACCGGTTTTAGCTCAAAACAATTCTGAAAGCATGTAGCTTTAAGAGGAAAATCAGTTTTTCTTCCCATACAAACCTAGTTTCTGCTCCAGGAACCTGAACAATTATTTTTAAAAGTTCCAAATAATTAAGAGCTTAGGCCTAAATATATATATGCTACAACTTGAAAGATGTAATGCCCTGATTCCACTTCCATTGCTTACTTCATAGCTGTCCATGTAACAGTTCATGTTAGCAGTCAAGTACAGCAGTTTAAGAACTCAGTTCCAAAACCTGATTGATTCACAGAATCACTTTGCTTTTCTAAAGTATGTGGATTTCTGACACGTCCTGCAACATTACCACTTTTTTCTTTTGTCATCTATCAGTGTAATGTCTGTGGAAGGAAATCCTGGCTTCTACACACACAGATCTGAAGATCAACACCAACTTTTGCTAACCACATACAAAACATTTTTTTCCTAACACACCTTTGGTCCTACCTGTTTAGTATTTTTAACCATACAATAGCAGCCTTTCACCCCCATCCCCTCATCCAAACACACAAAGTACTACTTTTAGGTAGGAAGCATAATCTCAGCCTCGTGGCAAACCTTGTGGAAAAGAGCTGCATCGGAAGAAATACTTATTCCAAATACAAACCAGTTCTCTATGGAGGATCAGCCATTTGATTATTGGTCTATGCTACACTTCAACATAACTAGAGTGCTGTTCTACTGGGAATGGTGTTCCTCAGATAAATTAGGGGATGCGGATAATTCCACGGCACTTTGAGAAGCAATATGGTATAATCCCAGAATCCCAATTAATTTGCCATTCCCGCTACATTTGATGTTTAAGGCGGTATACAAGAGGTATTGCTGAGTACAGTCAACAGCTTATACATTAACCTACAGAAATTGTGCTACCTATACCTCATCCTAGACTCTGTAAAACACTAATGGTCACAAACTATGCAGATCATTTAAAAAAAGTATTTTTCGAATGTCCAAGAAATCAAAAAAACTTTGTAGTTTATGTTCTATAGCAGGCATTTTTGTTTCTTTTTATCAAGTTAAGTGAAATCTGGCCCTTACTACATATCTACAAGAACTAAGGGGGGCAAAAAAAAGCTAAAAAAAACCCAAAGCAAAGCATGGAAATGTTACACGTTGCAGCTTTTAAAACAGTCTTTTCACAGTGTCAAAAAGCAGTATTTCTCCACTCCAGCTTTGCTCTAAAACCAGCAACTGTTGTGGTTCGTGTGATGCTAAATGTATGGAAGATAGATAATAATTTTTAGTTTTTAAGTGTTTAGCTTGTCTCAGTACATGTTGGTTAAGTGCCCTTTAAAAATCCTACATATGACAGCACAAGAAATAGGCCATACTTGCACTCCAGGCACTGACCTTTCACATTCCAGAGCTGCAATTTATTCTAATTTTGAACAGTCTATGCAGTGACTCTGCCAAATCAGTTAGGGTTTTCTTTTCATAACGCATGTTGAGGTTAAAAACCCTGAGAGCTTTTAAGATAGCAGTTGATTGGCAGCAGAAGTTTCTTGAAATAGTTTAGAAAGAGCAAAAAAGTGACACAAAAATACTTCATTTCAACTGTAGAGGTCTAGGGGTAAGATCAGAGAAAGATAACTTTAAGAGGTAAGTTTAAATTTAACTATATGGAGTGCTTTTAGTTATCCAGTGCTTAAAAAAAATAATCGGGTTATCTCACAGACTTGTCCTCTGTGCTCTTTCCTCCATCTGCCCAGACACAGACAGGACGCTAACTGTACAGCAGATGGTTTACTTACAGCCTACAGCAACAGCCTTTCAAAAGGTGTTAATCTTGAGTCTCCTAATGAGAGAAAAATTAAACAATTAACCCCATATTCCACAGCAGAGACACAGACTGAAACCTGAAGGAAGATCACTATTCACAGAAAGTATCAAGACTAAGAATGGTGGCTGAAGACCTGCCAAGGCTTGCTATGCAGCCTGCCGTCCATCCATAGCCTTTCAGGACATACCACTAGTCTAGGTAAGAGTCCAGCCAAACTTTTTGCTTCTTTTCGATCATGATCCCTACAAAGGGCTGGTTTTAATTGCTTAATTGACACAGGTACTATCATTTCTTAAACTGAGCACAGCCTGAGGCAGCTTCCCTGCATCCAGTACCTGGCTTGCATCAGCTTGCTGACAGACCTTACTGTCTGTAGCAGTGCTACATGTGAATGAATCAAAATCTACTGTTATATCTTGAACGTTTCTTTCATTGGCATTGTCAAAGCTATTTTTACCATGTAGTTGCTTAAGATGCTTCCTCAGTACGGGTTTATGCGCAAAAACCATGTCACAGTAGTTACACTTATGGGGCTTGTCCCCACTATGCAGGTTGAGATGGTCCTGTAAGGAGCATTTCTGAGAGAATGTTTTCCCACAGATCTTACATTGAAACGGTTTGATGCCTGCATGCACTCTCATGTGTCGGTGCAGATTGCCTTTTTGAGTGAATGTCTTGCCACAGAGGAGACACATAAATAGTTTGTGCATCTTTAAGTGATTAGCATAGTTTTCCAGATGCCGAAACACTCTTGTGCACTTTGGACACTGATGGTGCCACTGGAGGCCTTTGTCTATACCTCGGTTGTTAGGCCCAAACATATCTTTAGAGGCTAGAATGATGTTGTCACTGCCAGCGTATGAAAGGGCGTAGTTGTGGAGGTGGTTTTGCTCTACTTCACTTGTTCTGTTTTCAACGGTGGAGTTGATTAGAAAGTGTTGAGGCTCTGAGGAATGTAGTGCAGTTTGTTCAGAAGAAATAAACTGGTTCTGATCCTTCTTGTTCCTAACTTCTGTTACCTCCCCAATGGACTCCACCTTGATGATCTGAATGTCACTATCCTCCATGTCCATACTGTCTTCTGAAGGTTGAATACAAGGTGAGTCTTGCTGCAGAGAGTCGTCATCGCCTTGATGCTCCTTCAGGTCAGAGGAGTCACTTTGCTGCTCACACTCCTTGCTCTCTAATGGTTGCTT
Organism: Semnornis frantzii; assembly: GCA_013399775.1. Taxonomy (NCBI): domain Eukaryota; kingdom Metazoa; phylum Chordata; class Aves; order Piciformes; family Ramphastidae; genus Semnornis; species Semnornis frantzii. The sequence goes on along the minus strand of VWYK01106842.1, from coordinate 23,437 downwards.
CGGTTTTATAAACTTCCAGAGGGCCTGCGTACAGCGCTCAACAATGTGGCTCATCTGAAGAAAGCTTGCGGCAGTCAAGTAGTTCACCAGTTCCATTTCAGGGAACTCCAGGATGCCACTGTAACAGGACAGAAGCAGCTGCCTCCCCACTTCTGAACTCTGCAGTATGGAGATCTTCACATCCCTGGAGTCGTTTAGTAAGAATTGATCTCTTAAAAAGGGAGAGCCAGCAGCAAACACAATTTTATGCCCATGAACTTCAACATCATCTATATGGACCACGACATCACAAAATTTGTTTTCTTCCCTCAGCTTGTTCATTTTCTGTAACATTGAATCTCCATAATTGTCAAATTTGAAGTGAAGAATGTCTGATCTTTCTGACATTTTGGCACACCTAAGGAAAAGCAGCAAAAAAAAAGACAAGTGAGAACATTTTTTTTTCTAAAATGCAAGTTATAAGGGTCTAAAGTGAGAACATAAAGTATGTGTTTAATCAGATGTTTTGTATAATCTCTTACAAGATAAAAGTGAAAATCAAGTTTGGGCCTCACCTTACAATATCTTTTAATATTAAAGTGTGAATATAAAGCAGAAATGATATGACAGAAATCCTCCTGAAGAAGTATCTTATAGAGTTAAGAGGCTTTCCCCACTACTCATCTGGAATTTAAAGGGAAACCATGGAAGAATTTTTATCAGCCATAGGTTAAGCCATAGGGTTCCACACTAAAACTCCTTAGATTTTGTCTCTACCAAGTAAAAGTTTCTTTAGCTTTTGGTTCTTGATGTCCTTTTATGTCTATAGAGCCTTCACAACAAACGAATTCAAAGTGAGAGAACTTGGAGCTTGCCAGTCACACAAACATTGCTCTTAACCTCCTGTGTCTACGACATACTGTTTATAAGAGTCACAGTCCAAGGACAACGACAATGACTACAGTTCCTCTAGGACACTACACAACTTCTAGGAATATTGACATAGGACACAACTCTGGCAGTAACTGCAACAAGCCAGTTCTCTAGCAGGAAGGATCACACAAGCTTTATGATATCTGCAGCACTGGATTCAATGCATTGTTTCACATTGCTTTGTAAGTTTTTCCTGCAGGAGCTGGCTTGCTGTGTGTTGTTGGTTTTGGTTGTTTTTTGTTTAAGATCATAGAAAAAGTCTTCCATGTGTCCCCTCCTTGTAGAAATCATCTCTTCTAGGCTCCCTGTTTCAAGAACTTAGGATATGTAGGAATTCTTGTTTCATGACTCCTCCTTTGTAAGATCACTCCTCTAGGAAGCTTGTTCTTGTTTAATAATATTTGGAATGAAGACCAGTGGATCTTCCATAAAACAACTACCAATCTTTTGTCTTTCAACTGTTCTTTTAAGAACGGATAAGACTACACTGATTTTTGATGAAACACTGCTCTCACAATTCTGCCAAAGAACTGGGATTGCAGGAAGTGAAGAAATCACAGGATATTAAATGCTGCAAGATTTAGTGAGATAACAAAACAAAGCAAAACTTACACCTCATACTATTACAAACACCACATAAACCTTGAAAGGAAGCTTTGAAGTTTATAGATAAAAGCAGATCCTGCTCTCTTGAGGCATGAGCTATCAGCTCAGTGTACACAACAGGAAATGGAGCCATGACTAGTGTAAATGAATGAATACACAAGAAAAGGTTTCAAAGAAGATGTTTAGAAGTATCTGCTGATAATCAGTTGTTTCAATTTGCTGATCAGACATGACTTAGAAACATGACCTCCTCACTACCCAAGCCCATCAAATGTGACCTACTTGCTATGCAAGGCCATCAAGAAGGCTTTCAGAAACATGAGACAATGAGAAGTTAGGAAAGAGAGGTAGCATTGCTCTAGAGTACAACCAGTTCTGATGAATCTACAGAAAGTAGATGCACTCATTTCACAGCTATCCTGTCTTCAGTGTTACATGACTCATCCTCATTTCTAGGACAAAAAGTTTAATTTTCAGTGGCAATAGCCTTTAAGACATAAAAATGGTAGCAACAGATCATGAAGTATCTTCACTAGATTTCAGGCATTACTGAACTGCTTTTTGGTATTTTTTTCCACTTGGAAGTGATGAAGGAACTCTGATTGTGAGCCTGTTCTTTCCACTTCGGGATATTACAACATAAATGTAGTTGCAGTGCCCATGCCAAGCTAGTGCTGAATTGTGCTGCTAATCAGACACAATTACTCCAACCACGCAGCGTTCCTCGGGCAGACTACAAGAGTCACAGCACGAGAAACTGAAACCAGAAGAGAACTGCCTTGCCTTGATACACGTTCACTTTCCACAACTACTGATTTCCATGGAGAGAAAGCAATCAGATGAACCCCAAACCCTCTTTTCTCAGCACGGTGGCAAACCATGCCTAACTTCTGCTCAGCCGAGACGCTCCAGGCAGTGCGGGGAGGCCAGGGCTCTTAGTCCAGCACCTCTGGACTAGCAGGTGCTTCCTCGGTCTTTATTGACCGAAGAATGGGCATCGGCTCCCGAGCACGTACTTCCCGACAACTGAGAAAACGATATCGCCGGGCAGCTCGGCCGGACAGCTTTTAGGAAAGCTGCCCAAACGCGAAGTCCTTTGAAACGTCGGAAGACGCCGCTGCCTGCGCCCGCCCTGGCCCGGTCGCCCTGACCCCGTGGAATGAAAGGAAGAAGCAGGTACCTGTAGCGTCGGGCCGCGTCTCCGCGCTGGCACCCGCGGCCGCTTCTACCGCAGCGCACGCCGCGGCCTCCGGCTACGGACCTAGAGAGGGGAGGAGAGCCGCCATGAGCCGCCGCCCGGGCCTGGGGTCGCGTCACCCCACTGCCAGGCCGGGC
>VWYK01106842.1:6693-20259 GCA_013399775.1 Semnornis frantzii | reverse complement strand
GGCCAGGTGCGCGCGGGTTCTGTCTCGCTGTTGCTGCGGGACTTCATCGTCCCTCGCCCCTGACCGGCGAGAGGCGTGCGGGAACTAGGGATCCTCCTGCGCCCCGTTATCGGTGCGTTCTTCCCCTGCCTTCGGGTCGTGTCTCACTACCGGTGTTCTCCCGTTCCCTCCGCCTACCGGGGGCCGCGCGGCCTCGGCGTGGAGCCGGTCGGCAGCAGGCGCAGGGGGCTGCTGGAACAGGGCCACGAGGCCGCCTCAGGTCGCACAGGGCCGGACGCTCTAGGGTCCCCAGGCCGTGACCCTGGACAGGCAGGGGCCACCGAGCTGGGCCCCTGCTCGCCAGCTTCATTGGCTCTGGGGGGGGACGACACATCGGCGACCTGCCTCTTTCCTTAAACCTTTCCATCTTGGAAGGCCATCAGTGCTCTCAGGACCCTTCTGCGTACGTACCGGAGCCGCCGGGTTTCCCCTCCGCGGCGGAGCTGTTCCATGCCGGACTGACGTCCATTTACCGGCCAGGCGTCCGCTTTCCCTCTCCGTAGCCCGGCTGTGTCGGTTGTTGCCTGTTGCTTCCTTGTGGATCCTAAAATGTGACATTTCATTGCGTCCAGACATTTTATTTGGTTTACGTACCGTAACCTCGGTATTCCACTCGTTTCTTTTTTTTTCTTTCCTGTTGGCAAGGGCACTTTTGTTTCACTTCAGACGTCTCCAGAAGATATTTTTTTAATGGCTTATTGTGTCCATTAGGGCTAAAAATGAAGTTGACTGTGCTAAGTTGGTTTAAAAAAACGTGCATCATAAAAAATTAACTGAAAATCGAAGTAGTAGGAGTTCACTGATTTTCATCTGTGTAAGTTTGAGGTATTTCGATGGAGAGGAGAGAAAAGATCACGTTTCTTTCTTAGTTTTGGAGAGGAGAAAGATGACGTTTGTTTCTTAATACAAGTTGGAATGCAGGTACTGCTTAGCTGTATTGTTACACGGCTCGATCTATATTTCGAGTTTTATTCTATTTACAGGTTTTATTAAAACACAACTTGATGGGATTTCTGAGACTTTTTTAGCTTCTTCCTTAGAAAATAGGTAGATGCACAGCTTTCCCCATTGCTTGTTACAATACAGAAACACTATTCTCTTTTAAAGGCTTCTATTTAACATTAGAAGGTCAAGGACCTGAGCAAACTGATTTTTGTGTACATAGTAAACAAATTAACAAATGGAGCTTGGCATAGGCGTTTCCTCTTCCCCAGATCCACATGCGCATAGCTTTTAGTAGCATGCATCGAATGTAATGCTTTTGTTCTCAGCTCTTTCAGAGCATGTTTTTAAAATGCTGTCTGTCTGGTAAGCATAACTCTCTGTTGCTGTTTGAATCCTAACGATGGAGACACTCCAAAAGTCTACAGAGCATCATGTTCAGAGTTTGCTTAACCTCTGGCCACCTTGCCTCTGTCCCAGCTTCCAGCCTGTGTTGTGTCCTGCATGTCCCACTCCCCTGTGTAGATGTGCCTGGTGCTGATGGAGCATCAGCTGCAGAGTGTGGCTGAACCAGCCGTTCAGAGTTAGTTCATTCCGGTGACATTCTTGTGGTGGGCTGGCTAGGCAGTGTCAACATTTCTTTTATAAACCATGGTTTCACAGGACCTGCCACACTGTTCTGGGGTTAGAGAATTTGCTCATTACAAGAGCTTAAAATTAGAGTTTTCTCCTCTAAGCAGATAATTAAGATTAAAAACAACATTATCTTGGCAATAACTATGACTGTTAATTATTAACAAAGATTACATTAGTTTTTAAATCTTGTGTTTTGTCTGGCTCCTGATTTTGCATACAACGTCTAGTGATTCACTCAGCATCCTGAGCTCTGCGCTTCTCCACTCTGGAGAAGAGAAGGGGAGGTGAAATTTGAGGCAGCATTATCACCAGAGAATGGTATCCTTTTTTTTGCTTGTCTCTTGGTTAGTGGGAACATCTGTCACTGTCAGTGTCTTTTAAAATTAACAGAAATGTTAGTATCATAGTTGCCATTTTCTATTAATTACCCACATTAGTCATCCTCAGTCAATTTTCACATGCAGTATTTGACTGGCTTTTTTGCTTCATTTTGAGTGTGAAATACTTTGTGTTGCCTTTGAGAGTGCATGGTGCACAGGGAATGGGAGTAAAGATCAAATGTACAATTATGCAGACTAATCACATGATAAGCAAAAAGAGAGAGGTTGCTGGTGATTACTCTTTCTTGCATGTTTTGGTTTGTTTTTTTTTCCTACAGCTGCAATAAAATAGAGGCAATGTGTATGTGGTCAGAAAAAGTGAAACCATAGCCTCTTTCCTCCATGTCTGTCAGTGTGACATCACTTTCACTCTTATGTTTCTTACCCTGCTCAGACTGAAACACCTGGCATGTGCCTGTTATGACAGAATTGTGCTGTTGCATTTGCCAGGCTATTTTTCAGGACACACTGTGCATTTGTACAAAATAAGTACACACTATGCAAGTTGTGAAGGTAAAAATGTCACGGATGTCATGACTGTAAAGAGCTGAGAGTCCTAACAAATGCTGCCTCTTGCTGTAACACAGTGTTACAAAGTACATTGGAAAACTTCTGAACTCTGCTACAAATTCCACTTGTCACCCACACTAAGATGTTAATGATGAAAACTATGAAAGTAAAACGGGTTGAAACCGTACTGGATATTATTAAGCTATGCATACAGCCACACAAATAGAAACAGAAAATACATTATTTTCAGTGAATTGATTTGCATCAAAACAGTCATGTCTGTGTCTTGACTGTAAGCTGACTCCTAGTTTCCCCTGTTTTTTTTGTTAAACATTATACTTAGTGTTTAATATTTTAAGGGATAGAAGATTTATTTTGAATACCAGGTTTTATGATGTTGCTGTTAAAGGCAGCTTCTGGAATCACTGTTCTTAATTTCTTTAGTTAATATTGCTCCAGTATTCTTTTGTTTCTGGTGAATTCTTCATCAGATATAACTGTGGTGTCACTGTAGGAACTGCAGCTGAAGTGTAAAAGCTGAGGAAGATCTGAATAGGGAAAAAAATCTCTTCTCCTCTGTAGTCTGCGTGCCATTCTCATGCTCATTCTCTTTACTGCTCTGAAAACGTGAGAGTTGAGTATATTCTGTACTGTTTCCCTCCAAATACCATGGTAAGGTTTCTAAAGCTACTGTTGACCTAAGGAGTACTGCTGATTTAAATAGTCCAAGAAGTTCTCAGCCAAACCTGTGAATTTTCTGCTCAGCCTCTGTCTTTTTGTGTGGGTGTGGATGTTCTAAACGCTGAAAAACGGGCACTCCTTGGAAACAGAATGAGACCAGCCATAGTTAGGAGTGCCTTGCTTCACTTGTCACGTATCTCAAGGTGGCATTCAAGCCTCAGTCTCTTGCAGTAATGCAAAATGGAAGTTTTTTTATATACTGTTTGTGTCAAGCTTTCAGATTCATTCTGGCAGTACTTAAAAGGAAAATTTTCATAACACATTACAGGTCAGGTGCCAAATACATGAGAGGATAGGAAAACAAAGGGTATGAATATTTTATATATCTGTGTAGCTAATCTTGAACTTTTATAAGTTTGCCTTTCAGTTGTTTGAGGTTTTAGCATATAGGGATTGGATTTTGCATGTTATATTGAATAGAAGGAGTAAGATAGGTTGCTCTTGTTGTTTAATTGCTTTGAAGATAAACATTTTTTAGAAGATTGTGTGATTCTTGGACTATCATTGTAGCATTGTATAGCAACAGCAGTGAAGGTAAATTGCACTGAGAATTAGAATTTCAAATAAAACAGAAAGCAGCGACCCAAGAGCCATCTGTGTTGACTTTCTCATTTTGCAGCTTTTTCTAGTAGTCTTTTGTGTGAGAAGCCAGGATGCCCATTTAATTACACAGGTGAGCAAAGAAGCTGTTAAAAATCTACCTCTTAGTATGCATTTTAGCTAGACACTCTGTCTCCTGTAGAGGTGTAAAGACACCTTCAGGCAACTTCTGTGTTACTGTGGCGTAATTTTGTGTCAGAAACTACACTGCTGAATCCAGAAGCTCCTATTTTATTTATGTTGAAACAAACAAAAAGTCTCTTTCCTTGTAAGGAATGAGACATTGGCTGCTTCTGAGAAACACTAAAAGGTGAGATATGCATTTGGCTGGGGTCTTTTCTCTAAATTGTGAGAAGAAAAAATTTCAGTTCTTAGACAAGTTGCAGGTATTACTAAAGAGCTCTGTCACCACTGCGGTTTGTTCTTGCTTTTTGATTCCAGAGAAATCATAAGCCTGGCACACTTAATTGCTCTGCTGGTCTTTGATGTGTGCCCCTCTAGGCTGGCCCATACTTTAATGAGCTCGTAGACTTTGTTGTTGATTCTGCCATTGTGAGTTTTCTCATTGGGGTGAAATGATCTTTGAGGTGATCTGCATGGAACAAAGTGATAGCAGGGAACAGAGGAAATAAAATGCATTCAAAAGGCAGTACGGGAAGATGGAAATTTTGGTTAATTTCAGGCAAGACTTTAGCATTTATAGTATTTTAAGACTGTGCTTTTGCACCTCAGCTAGTTGGCCATTAATCTGGTGAATCTCTGTGGCAGATTCCATTGTGGTTGGGTGATTTAGCCTCACTAGTACATCACTAGTAAACAAAAGCTTCTTGCAGTCATTGTCCCCTTTCCTGTGCTCTCTTATCTTGTGCAATTTCAGTAAGACTTTTGCTCGATGTAAAGTTGGGAAAGTTGTGCTAATTGAGACCTTCTGTTGCAATTCTCTGTTGTGAAACTGCTGCAGGGGTTAGGGTAAGCCAGCTATGCTCTGGGATCCAGTACTGTGCTTGTACCATGCTACTGAAAAGGAGCATGCAAAATCACAGCATACTTTTTCTTAGATTTGAGTTAATGTTGGTGAAAGGTGTCAGATTGAAAGACTTCGGAAACAGGTGAAATTAACACTTCAAGACAGATGCTCTATACCAAAATAAATTGCTAAATTGATCCTTGCCTAGATGATCTTTACAGCAGCTTGTGATCAAAGCCCACTCTTCTACTCATACTGTCTCACTGTGGCAGATGAATTTGTGCTGTTTGAATGAAGAGTAAAGCCAAAGGGACGTTAAGTGTTTGAAGCTTATTTTTATTCTGTGTTTCAATATATTTGATTTATTTTCAGATGATCTCAGTACGATATAAATGGTGCAATAAGGAACTTTGATAGAAATGTGTTAATATGAATTCTTTAAAGAAAAGCGTTTTTAAAAATGAGAACTCTGCCCTACCTTTATGATATCTGTGAATAATACCAGAGAGGGACATACAGTAAAGCTTCCAAAATGCCTAATTTTTGCAGCCAGTAACTCTCACAGAAAGTCAGTAGGTCTTAAGATGGTTTTGAAAAGATCTCTAAATGCCTTACATGCTTTTGGAAATGAAACTCAATAACCATGGGTATATTGTTATTCATGAACAACCCACATCTGTTCTTCCTTTCATGCATTGCTTCAGTTGTCCAGTGAAACAAGTTTCAGGACCATGAAAGTTCTTGATTGGTAAAGTAATCAGGTTAAAAATAACCCAGAGGGGAAAAAAAAAGAATTGTTGTCCTCCTGGCAGATTTCGTGTTGTTGCTGTCTGTGGAGAGAGGGGGGGTATTGATAGAAATAAAAGCAAGCTTTGCTATTTTTGGTGCATTGTTCTTCATTCACTGAGGAATGTGATGAGCTGTGCTTGTGGTCGTGCCAGGTTTCTCTATTGTTGGCTTCTCTGTTGGAAGCCAGGTTGGGACAGCATTCCATCAAATGGAAAGCAGAGCTTGAAACTGAAAAAGCACATGGGTTTGGTCATGCTTGGGAGTATACAAAGACCTGAGGCACCGTGATAAGGGTATATTTGGGTTTCTGGGAAATTTAATCACCCATTTTTGTCACAGAAGTCTGTTTAGAGCAATGGGTTCTGAGAATCTGTAGTGTAGAGTTCAAGGTGTGCGGCTGAACTTCACCTTTTGTTCCTTTCTTCAAATGCCTCTCAGTGCCAGTTCCAGCTTTATAAAATCCTCTGTTGGCTCAGATTGCCAGTACTGATCCAGTCTACGCTGTTCTTCCTGCTTCTTGGAAGTCCTTTATTGTTCCTTATGAGTACAGAAGAGTTATCATAGGTTCATAATGTATGTCCTAAGGTTTTGGAGTGTCCTTAACACAAGATAGCAAGAATTAGGTCTAACTAGGTTTGGAGGAAAAGAACATGCAGCATACAGTGACTTCTGATAGCTTCAGAATCAATTTTTGAATGAATGTAGGTGAAGATAGAGAGATTATATGAGGAAAATAAATGAACAATACAGTTCTGGCCTTAATATGAGTCCTTTGTCAGCAGGCGCAGCATATTTTCCCAGGGCCTGTTCTGTGTGATGGGTAGAAAATGGTGCCTGACATGATCAAGAAATACTGCAAAACAATTTATTAACTTCCCTTTTGTGAGCTATGGAAACCAGTGCTGTAATCATAGCCCGCTTCTTAGCAAAATCAAAGCAGAACTCCGAGTTACACTGACAGAAGAGTTGTAACTTGGTTTTGCTGTCAGATGTGTTACTTTTTATACCTAGTCAGCAGGTTTCTGAAAAGAAACATTTGAGCATTTTAGCATGAAGTTTTATATAAGTATTTTTATGATTTTTGTTTTTCAGGAGTTTATAACATATTTAATCTCATTCATGAATCGAACTTCCTTTTTAAGTCATGGATGACAAGGCTTCTGTTGGAAAAATCAGTGTCTCTTCAGACTCGGTATCCACTCTTAACAGTGAAGATTTTGTCTTGGTTTCCAGGCAAGGGGATGAAACACCATCTACAAATAATGGTAGTGATGATGAAAAAACAGGACTGAAGGTAAGAATCAATAACCTGAGTTTGTTCCCTATTCTTAAATCAAACTAACCGTAGAGAGCTTAAAGAGGGACTTCTTTATTGTGGAAAACTTGACAGAAGGGAGAACTTAAGAAGAATCAATTTTGCCACTTATTTCTGCATTGCTGTTGCTGATGTCAGAGGTGACAATTAGGTTTTGACTAAGAGCACTCTCCCTCACTACTTGTGGGTTTTTTCCCACTTTGCAGAATCCTTCAAGAAGTGCTTAGGATGAAACAGACTGTCAGGAACTTGGAGTTGTGATTTTATCACAGCCTTCAGATAGAAAACCCTGTTAACATACACTTGATTTGACCATATCTGTTAATTCAGACATATTAAAGTTTTCCCCAATGTGAAATGTTCTCTTTAAGAAATGTAGAAGTGTAGTTGGAACTAACAACTTGGCATTAATCTGAGAATACAAGCCTGAGTGGTAGGCTTGTGTGAATTGGAAGGGCATTGACGTCTCACTTTTGAAAGTGCTGTTCCGAAAAGAGACCCTCCTCACTCACTCTCTCTTCTTCTTTTGGGGGGAGGGATGGTTGCTGACTACTTAAAGACAATCTTTCTTCTCAATTTGTATTTCAGCAGTCTTAAAGCGAAGCATCCCAAGTAAGGCAATCACTCCAAATTCTGTCATTTTAATGTATTGAAAACCAGCTCTTTCCTGGAATGAGTCAAGTTAGTGCATTCTTTGTGAGGAGTGGAAAGAGATAATTCCACCATTGCAAGAGACTGATGTCTACAGCCACATCTTTGTCTTCAAAATAATGTCTTTAAAGCTGATAAGAAATCACATGGTCCTTTTCTTTGCATCAGTTTTAACAGAGACTATTGAACATTTCTTGATGCCTTTGCTCTTCTTGCCTTTACCTTGCAGCTGCTCTGTTTTTCTTGCCTTCCTTTGAGTCTTGGACAAGACATGCTTTTATTTTGGCTATTTTCTTTTATGTAGGACTTCAAGGTAATTCTGTTAGTTAAGAGTCTCAGGGTCTTGCTTTTGCTTAATCTGGCAAAAATGTTCCCTTCTGTTATATTGCTATTGCAGAAGATTGCCAGTTAACATCATAGGATAGTCTTTTAAAAATGGCATCTTCTTGAACAATCAGCTTTGTGATCTCTGAAGCCCACTGAAGGACTGTAACCTCACACTTGCCTTTCTAGATGCTGTAAATTCCAACAGCTATAAATATTTCAGAAATCAGAGTAGTCTCCACGGTAGTGTTTACCTTGAGAATGTGTATGTGGGAGTGTATGTAATTAACTCCAAAAGTTGTGATGTGTCATTTGAGATACCAGGAGATAGAGATGGTCAAGGAGATTTTCCATTCCATCCTGGTTTTCCCAAAGAAAATTGGGAAACATGAAATGCCATAGTCTGCAATGCTTCCTGCTCCACATTGTAGCTATCTGTATTGCTGGTCTAATGATGGTCCTGCAGTGTCAAAGAAATTGAAGAGAAATTGTATAAAGTCATCTTCATCAGCCTTGTGAGTATTTCAGAGAGTATTCTTAATCAGTTTCAAACTTGCTTCTTAAATTTTCCTCATGTGTTTGCTACTAAGGTGGTTTATAAAATGCTGGGTGCAGGTATGCTGTTTTCTTTGGTTAAGGAAAGGGGAACATTGGTGCTCCTGATCATCAACAGTTGTAAAATAAAGTTACGCTGTTCCCTGATTTGGCACCGAATGCTGCAAAGCTTTGCAGGTCTTAAAGATAAGCTTCTTTAAGAATTTGGTTCCAAGACTGAGCACAATCCTTGAACAAAATGATTTACCTTGAGCCTTTCAGTGTTGTGGTGTGTGAGAGCACATGTTGTTTGGTTACTGACTGCAGTCTGTGATTAATGGAAATATTACACCTTAGATAAAGCAGCCAGTGTGCAGTCTGAATTCTCCCACACAAATGATCTGCCTGTTAACCTCCTTCCTTTTGCTTAAGGAGGTGAAAACTTTAAATTTTTTACCTGTCCTTGGGGAGAGAATTCACCTTTTGGTGGTATTCCACAAGAGAAGAAACATAAGATAGTTAAAGGCTTGGGTTTTTTGTGGTTGTTGGTTTTTTGTTGGTTTTTTTTTTTTGTGTGATGGTTAGGGAGTTCACACACACACTTCATAAAGTCACCCAGACGAGACTCACCCAGCTGGAAGTTAAGGACTGAAGCTCTGTTTACAGCTTAGCACAATACACAAGCAGATATATACATAATATACACAAATATTTACAGAAATATATACGTTAAAGGTAATACAGAAACACAATCCCCCTCCCAGAAAGGGGAGCCCCCAGGAGGGGCTCCCAACCACCCTTCTACCTTCTTCCCACCCCTCTACCTTACCCCAGGGTCTAGCTTACACACAAGGTGGGTTTGGAGGATCAGCCGGGGGGTTAGAAGTAGAGTGGTTAGTTTGGTTACTCAGCAGAGAGGAGAAGACCCACTGGCTCCCGGAGAGACCAAGAGAGTCTGGGGGGTGTGTGTGTGCACGCGTGTGTGTTATCAATGTTTGTGTTCTTGTTCTTATACATCTCAGCAAGCCTATGAGTGAAATAGACATCACCATTGTTTGCTTTTCACAGCCTATAATCTAATTATTTTCATTAAAAAAACAAAACCAAAACAATTAGCCTCAAACCAGCACATTTTTAATCTTGCAAATAGTCATTCACTAGCCAATTACACTATATTATTAAACTGTTTGTGTGCATGGAAAGGTGGAGTGGAAAGGTGGAGTTGTGAAGGTTATCAGGGGCGTGTTAAAAGTACTGTCACCATGGTATTTAGAAGCATTTAAGGTAGTGTGTGCAAAGTTACTAGTAACAGTATGGCATGAGAACTGAAATAACTTCTGTATTTCATCAGAACAAATTTTTTTTTTCCAAGAGAAGCAATTGCTTTGGTACTTATAACTAAGTTAATTTGAGTATGTCAAGGCCCATTTGCTTTGATGTGCTCACTAAGAAAAGCTGAAATTAAGTTCAGGTTCGTACTTGAAGGTGTATTTTTTCTTTAGTAAAGCAGTTTGAGGATCTTTCATTTGCTAGGAGCAGTCTGAGGATGGTGCTAGAAGCTTAGTCTTGTGTTTGCTGACTGGGATAGGAGGTGAAATTTGGACATTAAGCCTAAGGCCCTCATTTCAGATTTGTCGAGATGCCCTAGTTTTAAGTTATGGTGCTGTGCATTGAATCAATGCAGGGGTTTTGGGGTTTTTTGTTCTTCTGAGTATAATCAGGAACCGTGTATTTCTTCAGTTGCTCATAATTCTTAAAGGGTTTTTTGTCTGCGCTGAAATACTTGGTTCAGTTTAAAACGGGGTTGTCAGAAATTGTTTTCCAGAAATACAGTTTTCTAGCCATTCTAGTGTTGTTTCTGTGTCTGCTTTTGCCCACTGCTGGCGGGCTGAACTGGATTTAGGAAAGCTTTGCTTCTAGAGCACACTGTAGAACAGAGTTCTTGAACTACAAAATGCAATGAGACCTCTGAGGGCAAAGGCCCACAGTACATGTGTTAGGGGAGGGGAATAAACCTCCAGCTCTAATAAATCCATCTTGTTGGTCTAGAGGAAGTTCACTGTATCCTATTTAAAAGTTAAGTGAAGCTAACCTGCAGTTTTGTGAGAAGTGGAGAAAATAAGCATTAGGGTAAATGATTCCTTTCCTCTATCTCAATACCTGAAGTATTTATTAGGTACACCTTGTTCTTCCTTCAATTTTGATTCTGCTGCACTCTGTCATGCTGCCTCTTACTGGGTTTTTGGATTGCAGCAGAGTTTCAAGCATGTTTACATCTTAATGTGCACTGTTCCCACGCTGCGGTGAATTTATGCAGTTGCGTTAAGAGGCTTTGGTTCACATGAAGTTAGTTTTAATTTGTATTTTAGGCCTCATTTCTTGGGTGACTGGTTTGTTGCACCTGATTGTTTGGGCTCTGAGTACAGCTGAGCTCTTCCAGACCAAAAGTCTATTTACTGTGTCTTTCAGAATTTTTTTGAGGGTAGTCTAGGGTGAGCAGGAAGGCTTTCTTGCAGGGATTCTTTTAAATTAAGATTTTGTCTATGAGGTTTTAGAATGTTTACAAGACACATTTTTCTCTCTTAGGTGGCTATTTCCTGCCACACAATAAACACCCTGCACTCGTGTTGTACCTGTCACTACTATTTTTAGGAACTTTTCTTTTCAAGATGATGTTTTATAGAGCGTTGATACTGATTATTTTATTTTACCAAATACAGTAGGTCACTATTTAGACATCCTGATGGAACATTTTTCATGCACATTTTATGGTCGTGCCATTACAACATTTCATTCTCACTGGATTCCTCACCAAATTCCAAATCCAAACCTGAAGTCTGTTAAGTCACTGTGAGGAAGAGCATATGAGAGGTTCTTGCCAGAGTGTTTTAAGTTCAGATTTCAGAGAGAGCAGGTCCTGTAAACCAGAAATTACTTTTGATTTTTTTAGTACATAGGCTTTAACAGGGCTGGCAGGACATTGTAATTGATTTGTTATATTTTGTTGCAAAACATAAAACATGTGTGCAGTAAAGTAATGTGGTGCATCTTCCATCATCATTATCATCATCATCTTTCTGACAAAGACCTACAACGACCTGAATAATAAACTGGATACTGAAGAGGATTATGCCTTCGATGACCACATGCAACATTTTTCATTGATTCCGTGGCGAATCATACAAATGAATACTCAAATTATTGGGGAGAAAATGCGGATCTGTGGGTTCCTTTACCTAGTTACAGGTTACTGATACATCTGTGGCTGTACAGCTGTGTTCATGGCAGGTGATCCCAGATAGCACATGAATGTGTTTTCATCAATACTAAAAAATTCCTTCGAGCCTGAATTTCAATAGCATGAATATCTCATGGATTATTTTTGTTGTTTAAATTTTCTAGTAAACAGTCACTAGGTTATTATTTTTATGTCTCTTCTGCCTCTAGGATCTTGTGTGCTTGCTGCTTTATTCATTACCTTTGAATTTAATTTTTTTGCATACTCTCTTCTGAAGAGCAGGGATCTGGAACTTCTCTTAAAGTAACTGTTTTCTGCTCTATTCTAGAGTAATTCCAGGTCAAAAGATTCTGTCTTTTGGTAATATTAAATAATTATATTCCACCAGAAAACCAATATACCATTTACTCCTTTAATGCAACATAGATAAAAGTTGCAGTTACATGTAATTATTTGGAGATTATGGATCTGAGTGCAAAAGAGAAGACACTGAGTAAATGTGTTTTTTCATTTTCCCTCTGAACTGAGAAGCTTGTCTTAGGGATGTGATGAAAATGACTATGTGACAGAATTCTACCTCAGCTAAGAAATCTCTAATCTCACTGCGATTATTCCTGAGACGTGCCTGGTGGAAGTGCACGTACAAATATTTAAGTGACAGCTGATGTTTTGCTTACAACATGTTTAATTTATTGCAAGGCTAATCCATGTGCATGAAGGTGTTCTATTATCTGTTCCAGTATTATTTAAACAATCTTAGCTGGACTTCAGGTTGATTTGCTGTTACAATGTGAGAACCTTGACCATTGCTTCAGGTTCTTTCAAAATAATTTAGTTTTCTACTATGAGATGTGAGTTCTGAGGCAGATGGGATTTGGTCCAATACCGAGATTGCATTATGGGCAGGTTTCTGTCTGCTCTGTATTCCTCACTTCTGTCTCTAACCACTTCCTTTCTTTGCTGTCAGATTTTTCAGATTAAAAAAGAAAATTATCTTTTAATAATACTTCCTTTATCCTCTTTTTAAGAACTTGGGGTAGTTGCGCAAGTGGGATTTTATTAGCACGTAGAATCTGAAGTAGTCATCTTACAGAGATTTAAGGGTATAGAAATGTGTGTCTGCTCCTGGGGTTGAGTTTAACCAGCAGCAGCGGAAGCGTTGGAATCAAGTACCTTTCTCTGTCTGCCATCTGGTAAAATTCTTCTGTAAATTCCATTTCTGTGCTTAATTTCTGAACTATGTAAAGCATCAGTCACTTCCTTGTTAATTGCAGAGGAATGGACAAAGAGTTTCCTTACATACAGTTTCTAAGAGTTTCCTGAAATTAATGTCTTTATTCTCTGTCTAGCTTAGCACCTAATTTCACACCATTTAGGTTCCTTCATGCTTTCATGTTGACTTCAATGAATACAAAGTCAGGCTGTAGATAAGTGTTAGGAAATAAACAGCACTACTTTTTCTCCTCAGCATGATGGCATAATCCTGTTCCAGATCCTTCTCTTCCTGTGAAACTTTGCTATCTTACCCATGAACCCCATAGCGTATTTAATTGTACTTGGTCATTTCTGGTACCATTCTGAGAATTATCATAGACTACTGTACTGTGGACATCTGTCAGTTTGTTCTGTCATAAACTAGTCTTTGTAGTTGGTGATTAAAGACTAGTTTGAAAGTAACGTACTCTCTTTTTCCAGTGCTAGAACATTCCTACTTTGAGCTTGTAGATTTGTTAAAGCAGAGAGGATATAATCTGCCTGGTGAGCATTTGCACATTGCACTTTGTGTTTACCGTTGTAACTAGGTTAATAAACTTAACTGCTGCTTTGGTTGGCAGAATCAGCCATATGAATGACCTTGTGCCTGAGGGTTGGTGTGTTGGTTTTTTCTTTTTTCATTTGA
>VWYK01106823.1:0-16795 GCA_013399775.1 Semnornis frantzii | reverse complement strand
CCCCCCCAAAAAAAAATTATCTATAAATTAGTTCAAGATTAATACAGATTTTAAACACCTTGAGTCTTTTTTGTGCTGTGCTTCTATTAATAGTTAAGCAGCCAAAGGTACCAGTAGTGTACCTCAAAGAATAAACTAATCACTGACATAAATTGGGAGGCGAAAGAGAAAGGCAGAGAGATTCCTAAATACCTTTGTATTCTCTCTAATATGGAATCCCAGTATGGTGGGGATTGGCAGGGAGCTCTAGGGATCATCTAGTCCAACTCACTTGCTGATTAAGAGTCTCCTTAAGCTTGTTCAACTCAATGTTATGTAACACTTCCAAAGTAATTCTGAAATACTTTTAAAAAGAAAGGCATCAGAAAAATCTACATTTCACTGTGCTTGATGGAGACACAAAGTGGCAGCACAGAATCTTGCCTGCCTACCCACTTAATATGTTATAATTAGAGATGAAAAGGCAGTGTGAACATCTAAGCTAGGTTTGACAGAGGATATTAATTTCAGCTTTAGGTATAGAGAGATGAGATGGAGATGCCTGAAGCTGCCAAATGTAAAATCTTTACTTATGGATCTCTCTTAAATCAGGTGTTCCAACATTTCATTTCAGGTGTGTGCTGGTTTGAGCTAATTGGAATATTTTTTAATAGAGAAAATTGTACTATAGGCTGTGAAGGAAAACAATGGTGATGTCTACTTCACTCATAGGCTTGCTGAGATGTTTACAAAAAGATAAGAGAGTCTCTCTAGCTGGCAGATGGGTCACGGGGAACAGCTTCTGGGGCACGGCTTCTTGGGCTCTCTAGCAGCTCTGGCTTCTCCTCTCTGCTGAATACCTTCACTAACCACTTTTCTTCTAATCCTCCCCAGCCGATCCTCCTTGCGCGTAAGCCAAACCTTGGGGTAAGGTGTGGGGGTGGGGAGAAGGTGGAAGGGTGGTTAGGAGCCCCTCCTGGGGTCTCTGATTTCTGGGAGGGGAGTTGTGTGTCTGTATTACCTTAAACTTGTATATTTCTGTAAATATTCCTGTATATACGGTATATATTTGCTTGTATATTGTGGTGAGCTGTAAATAGAGCTTCATCTCTTAACTTTCAGCTCCAGCTGAGGTCTAGTCTGGGTCATTTTAAAGTGTGGGGGGGCGGGGAACTCCCAAACCGTCACAAGGTGGCAAAGTCAGGCTGCACCTAGTGCTGTGCAAACCTTGAGAGTTTTCACTTGTATCTTCAATTAGACTGATCTGCAGCTATATTAGGGTGGTGAGACACTGGCCCACATTGCCCAGAGAGGTGGCAGGTGCTCTGTTCCTGGAAATTTCCCAGGTCAGGTTGGATGTGGCTCTGACCAACCTGATCCTGTTGAAGATGTCCCTGCTGAGTGCAGGAAGGTTGGATTAGGTGATTTTTGAAAGGTCCCTTCCAACCCAAACCATTCTATGATAGGAGCTGCAGAGTGTAATGCTATCCTCCCCCCATTTTCTTCTGATGTGAAAGAGCAAAGAACTTTTGTGTTGGAGAGTCCTTCATGTTGCTTTATCTGACCCAGGTGGGAAAAGAAAAGGAAGATGCCTGCCTCTGACAGACGCTCAAGGGTTTTCCATCCTTGCCACAGTGCCATGACAGATTTTAAATTTTGATAATCCCTTTTTAGCCCTTTCAGACTGAGGCCACGACATGCCACAGCTCAAACAAACCCAGGTCCTGACGGCCCATGTTCATACAAATAGCCCAAACCAAGATGATTTATTTACAACGGTTAATACAATTGGTAGTAACGACTTTATAGGCAACCTCTAAGTGCAGGCGAGATGAAAAATTTACTAAATTGGAGTATAAAAATTCATAAGAAAATGTACAGAATCAATATTTCATGGGACTTGCTTTACCTTGCCTTACACAAATCTACTCCAGAGCTCACATTAAAATTTAAACCAGCTTCGTGCGACAAGTTCAAATGCTGGGGCTGTTTCATATTAGTTTAACTTGGAGGGTATTTTTTTTTTGTTTTGTTTTGTTTGTTTCATAAATTGGAAAAAAGCACTTAGGGAACTGCACGGTTTGAGTGCTTGTGTGCTGCTTTTTCTATTTTCCTCCTTTCTTTTAAGAATAAACTAATTGCCGACATAAATATGGAGGAGGAAAAAAAAGAAAGCGGATTCCAAAATACATTTGAATTCTCTATAAGGCAGAATGACAAAATGGAGAAGTTAAAGAAGGGATCTCAGGGGTTCACCTAGTCCAACCCTCCTGCTAAAGCAGGGTCATCCACAGCAGGATGCCCAGGATCACACTATCCAGGTGCGTTTGGAATCAGTTCAGAGAAAGACACTCCACAATCTCTCTGGGCAACCTGCTCCAGTGCACTAACACCTTCACAACAAAGAAGTTTGTCCTGATACTTAAGTGGAACTTCTTGTGTTCTGGTTTGTACCCCACTGCCCCTTATCCTGTCAACACTGAGCAGATCTCTCAGGCTGCTCTTCTCCAGGCTAAACAGCTTCAGGCGTNAACACCTTCACAACAAAGAAGTTTGTCCTGATACTTAAGTGGAACTTCTTGTGTTCTGGTTTGTACCCCACTGCCCCTTATCCTGTCAACACTGAGCAGATCTCTCAGGCTGCTCTTCTCCAGGCTAAACAGCTTCAGGCGTCTCAGTCTTTCCTCCTCAAAGAGGGTCTAGTGCCTTCAGCATCTTTGTAACTTTTGCTGGACTCTTTCCAGCAGTTCCCTGCCTCTCTTGAATGGGGGAGCTCAGAACAGGACCCAGTACTCCAGATACACCTCAACGGGACAAAGTATAGGAGGAGGAGAACCTCCCTAGACCTCCTCTTAAAAACACTCTTCTTAACAAACCCATACAGCATAAGAGACTGCTTAAATATAAGTCCAAAAGCAGAACAAGAAAAACCCCTTACAAGTCAGGTTTTTTTAACAGCACTCAGATAGGAACAGCAACCTGCAGGGATGCCTGAAAGAAAGCTCATTGCCTGGCACAGCTCCATCACTCCAACAGCTCAACACAGACTGGGAAACTCACCCACTGAGCTCAGGTGCTGGAGCACTCTTAAGAAACCCAGTTCCAACTGCAACACATCATCCTGCAGAAAACTGAGGCTGTTCTTGCATGGTACCTGTGGAGTGCCAAATCACTGCAGGAAGCCTTAAAGAGTGCACTGTAAGGAGTTAATTTATTCATGCTCACTTCTTCAGTGGGACCAAGACATGGTATAGCCTCAAAGAACAAAATATCTTTCACTGCAAAGGCACCCATTTGTAATAGGTCCTAAACACCACAGCAGCACAGTAGTGTGGAAACTGCAGGTGATGTTTAATTCCATGGGTCATTCACAGGCATGTGAAAATCCTGTCCTTTTTATCACCCCACCTGACCCTGTTTGTGTGATTATGCAGTTTTATGCATTATCTTAATATCTATTATCTTAACATAGAAGCCATAGGACCATAGAATCATCTTGTCTGAAAAAAAAACCAACCTCTAAGACTGAGTCCAACCACTGACCCAGCACCACCACAGTCATTAAACCATGTCCCAGAGTGCCATGCCCGTAGGTTTCTTGAACGCTCCTCAGGGATGGTGACTCCATCACCTTCCTAGGCAGCCTGTTCCAGTGCCTGCAAAAAAGATTTCTTCCTCTTCAAAGGTAACAGAAAGGAATTATTAAAAATCACCTCCTTGATGTTTGCATACGTTGCACAAATAACAGAAGGAAAGGGTGAAGCCCAAATACAAAGGGGAGGGTGGGGAAGAGGGAGGAGAAATCACCTGCAAGCAGTTTATTTTGCCTGCATGCTCATATATATTCTGTTGTGGTTCACTGAAAATACAAGGAAATTACTGAAAGAATCAGACATGTTCTTGGAGGACACAATGATCTTTTCATGTCCCTAATGTTCTTTGATTCTGTGACACCAAGTACACCTGCAAAACAAGATCTGTGGTACTGCACTCTCAAGTCCCACATGACTTTTTCCAACAGTTTGAAGAATTGTGGGAGCAAGCTTTCAGTTTAGCTGTACAACTGCATCTGGGAACAGCGTTAATTATAGCAGCAACTGATTGGAAGGAACAAAAGTATTTGCACAATTTAGGAGCAAAAATGAGTTAAACTTTTTCAGATATGAGGACAGGCTGAGTGAGTTGGGGCTCTGCAGCCTGGAAAAGAGAAGGCTTCCAGGAGACCTTAGAGTAGCCTTCCAGGATCTGAAGGGGACCTACAGGAAGGGTGGGGAGGCACTATTGACAAGGACTCGTAATGACAGGACAAGGGGCAATGGGTTTAAACTGGCAGAGGAGAGATTGAAACTGGATGTTAGGAGGAAGTTGTTTGCAGTGAGGGTGGTGAGACACTGGCACAGGTTGCCCAGGGAGGTTGTGGCTGCTCCCTGCCTGGAGGTGTTCAAGGCCAGGTTGGAGGAGGCCTTGAGTGACCTGTACTAGTAAGAGGTGTCCCTGCCTATGGCAGGGGGGTGGAACTGGATGATCCTTGAGGTCCCTTCCAACCTTACCATTCTATGGTTCTATGATATATAAGCTTAAGGGCAATCTTGACTTTCCCTTGTTGACATTATCCTACCAGACAACACCAGTCCATATTTTGCCAGGTGTGATGTTACTTTAAGGTGATCCAGTTCTTAGAAATATTTTTTTTTTAATCTGGCACAAACAAGTGTGTTAGAAAAACAAAACTTTCACTTCCTAAAGTTAACAGCAGACTTCAGCATGTTAGTAAAAGTTAGTGACCATTTATTACTTATTCTACTGTAATTCATTAAGGTTGTAAGAAATATTTAGATACTTAATTGGCATTTAACAAGATCACTACAGAGAGTAAATGAGACATTAAATCCTCTACTAAAATGCCCATTAGGTTTGCTTTGGAAATTAATTGATCTAATTTGCTTTCTGTAAACCACTGTGGTCTGTGTCAGTTCAGAACTTTGAGATATTAATGACAGACAAAAGCAAAGGTGGGGGACATCCTCACACAGAGCCAGAGCAAAGGCTAATAGGCTGGTCACTGATATTTATGATCCCAGAGAACAAACTGATAGGAAGCATTTATCTTAAATGGCTTCTATTCATCCCCTGGATCTCAGTCATGGCCATGATTCTCCTGGGCATCATCCACTCTGTGAGTACAGCTCTCTGAAGGCTGCATAGAGCTGTTCCCAGCTCTTCAGCTGCGTTTACCATCTCAGCTTACAGTTTAAAGTTCCGTTAAAGTCTGACCTCAGCCTGCATCTCCAAATTAAACTTTTAGGAATTCCCACCTGGCCTTCAGATGTCCTCAAATTTCACCAGATGCATTTTTTCATAAAAAACAATACATTTAGAGTCCATTTCCTCTCAATTCTCTTAGATAAAACTCTTGTCCCTTAAATAAGGATATAGAGCAGGTGAGAAAATGCAACAGCCCTTGCAACTTACTGCTACCTTCAGCTTCTCATCAGTCTGAAGCAACCCCCAAGAGAGTCCTAACTCTTCTGCTGAAGCCTCCATTAGTATTTCACATCTGCACATGGAGACAACTCATATCAATCACAACACTGTGTGGGAGCTGTATTCCTTAATTGTTAATAAAATGCCTTGAGGTCCATCAGCTTCTACTAAATTGATATTAAATACTTTTTTTTTCCATTTTCATCAACTATTTCTAGACAATTTAGTGCTCATTTTTAGGAATAAAACACCCTCAATGTTTATCCACTATTAAGCATCTATTTTGACCCCTTATAACATTTTGAACAAATTTTGGTTAATTCCTAAGAGGTGGGGGAAAACACACTGTGATGTCTGATGCTCTCATAACACCATCAGCAATGTTAGACTTGCTCATACTACACATTTGGGTTCAAAAGGCAATTTTCAGACTAAGACCTATGCATTTCATGAGAGAAAAGCCAAAATCCTTGCATCAGTCATTTAAAAAAGAGAGATTAACCCTTCGTGACCAGAATGCAAGTTTGGGTTTTTTTTTCCACAGCTTTAGAAACATGTGCACACCTTGGGAGTAAAGCTGAATTCACTGAGACAGTCAATTCTCTTCTAATGGTGTTGGTATAATACACATCACATCAAGTGCAATGCACATCTTTGCCAAGAAAAGAGCCACTCACAACTGCAGCAACAAGAAACAGCACTACTATGCTATGGACATGATCCTAACAGCAACCTTCACGTGTGGTCAGATGACTCTTTAGGTTTCTTACTGCAAAACGAGATGCTGAAATACAAGGCTAGGAAGGACAAAATTTTGCTGCCTTTGCTAGAGGAAGTTTGCCAATACATTTACCACTAGACCAACGGTGACAAAACCTTCAAGAGCTGACAAGGCCACAGGTGCATATTTCTGTCAAGGACTGTTTACAATTCATGAAGGTCAGCTCTTCCTCTGGTGTAAATAAATCTTGCTCCACTGACTGCAGCAGAGACCCACCAGTACACACCAGTGGAGGAACCATCTCTTTACATTCTAGTAGTGACATTGTTGACATTATAGTAGCAGCAGTTAACACACAGACTAAAAACAGCCTTTGCTATCAGGGCAATTTTCTGTCTTCCATGTTTGTTGATTTTTCTCCTCCGGGGAAACATCAAGAACCTACCACTGAATTTTTAAGGTGGTTCGTTAGTGTTTGATAGCATCACAGTAACACCAAGTGCCTGCTATAAAAGACTGCTCCAGTTAGGGACAAAAGCAAGGAGATGCTCATGACCAACCAGCATATTGCCCAAATGTACTGGGTTAGGACNAAAGCAGCAGCAGCCAAAGCAGTGGCAGGGGAAGATAGCAGCAGGCGCAGGTGAAGCAACCAGGGGAAGGTACAAGCTGTGCTTCCAGACATAAAGCTCTTGATGCTCCAATGAAATTATATCAATTTATCAATTGTTGCCATTATAGGGCCTATCCCTAGAATGTTCACCTCTCCACTCAGAGCCTTCACTTCTAAGTTTCTCTGTTCTGAATTTTTTTTATGTCTGAGGAAGGAATCTAACTCAAATGGCCACACCGAAAAATGTTGCTCAGTCTATAACTTCCATGAAACATTCCACAGCAATCATTTTCATAGCAGACACATCCTAAAACCCCAATACCTCCCAACAAGATCCCCACTCAATAGTCTGAAGAACTAACAGCATGCCCTCCACCAGTTTTGAATCTACCATTTGTGATAGGAGACTTGCATTTAGCTGAGCCTGGCAGCTTTTTCCAACCACCAAGTCCTGCGTGTGCCCCTCTTCTCAAATGGCATGCCCTTTGCCTCCCAGGGTATTTGAGGGTTAGTCTTGTCATCTCAAGATCATTCTAAGATGCCAGCCAAGCTCATCATCAATTTGACATAGATGTCTTTTGGGGAATCTGGGTTGCTCTTTCTGGGAACACTCTCCATTTGACAGACAGGAGACTGTGCTGCTGCAGCCCCATCTGAGTCCTTCACCATGGCTGCTGCTGAAGTTTCCAAATTAAACATTTAGAGTTGCAATTAAATCTAAAAAATAAATAAATAAAAAAGAAAAGAAAAAGCATCAGTGTTTACAAAACTTCATAGCTAATTCATGAACTTTTTTTAATTCAAGCTCTCCTTTTGTTTAATTGCTTTCATTTGTAGAGGGAAGGCGTTTGATTGTGCAGGGCAATGGATCGGAATTTGCCCAGGGACAGGTAGTGAAAAATGCAAAAGGCTGAGCTGACATCACTGGGGTAATTTTTGACATGTATCTACTTTTAAACAGCTGCTTAGAAGATTAGAGACATGTATTTTTTAAAAGTTTGTCACTGTGTGTGTCTGTCACAAATGTGCTCTTCCACAAGTGCTTCTCCTTTCTGTTAAGCAGAAATTCAGACTGCCATGTTCAGGGAGAGCAGAAAGGTGCACAGAGATTTTCTGCTTCAGAATAGTACAAACACTCTCCTCTTCACATTCATGTTCTAACTTTTTTCCTCCCACAAGAAATACTTTCTAGCTCAGGTGGCAAATAAACCCTCACTAGACACCTATGCACATGGTTGGATTTTCAGAGATGCTAAAAATAAACATCCACAACAGTTTTACAGCAAATGTTCTACCTCAGCTGGAATCAGTGAAGTTCAGGGCTGAACACAACCCAGCGTGAGTTTGGCTGAAAATAAGTGGCTTGAGTTCACTGTGGTTCATGGGAAGTCTGTTTTATTTTATTTGAGCGTGCAACCCTTGAATTTCAGAGCCTGAAAGAACTTCAGGCAAAAGCTAGGAATCAAGTCACATTGAGCCTGTGCACAGGCTGTGGTTTGTGACATAAGCTGACATAAAATTTTAGTGCAGGTTTTCCATCAAGAACCACAGTGAGGTTTGACTTCATGCACACAAAAAGAGCTTGAGCATTATACCGGCTTCAGGGTTTCAGAGTAGAGGACTCCATGTTTGGTAGCAGACACACACACACATTCAGAGCAATGTTATGTGCAATATGAACTGTGATTCAGGAAGAAGCAGGGCAATTATGAGACAATCTGGGATGCATGGGAACACCAACTGCAACTACAACGTAAGGAACAACTCTGCAGCAGGACAAAGCTAAGATGAACACAAACACCTTCAGGCGAAAAACAGAACATCTCCATAGTGGGTTTGCGTCCTGCTTCATTTTGGCCTTCAGCTACACAGCATCATTTGAGTCAGCCTGACTCTCCATTTTCCCCACATGAATAAATCCCATACATGTAGGGTTTGGCTACTGCACGTTTCAGCCAGCATCAACCGCCTCAGCCCCTGAGTTTCACCTGTGTACTGGAGTTGGGGCACATCTAGGGAGAGGCAGCAACAGGCAGTAAGCAGCCAGGAACCGGAAAGCTTTGCCTTTCTTTCCCAGGCAGAGACAAAGGGACATCTCCACACGTTTTTTACATTTATCCACGTTTCAGAATGCTGTCCCTGGTGTCCACCCATTTCACATTTCACTGTGTACTCCCTCCACAGCCTGGCTGTTGAAATTCCTTTTTTCAGGACCTTGTGAAGTCAAGAGTCTCTCCTGGCAACTCAGTAAGCTGGGTCTGACAAGAAAACTGAAGTATTTTCCCAGCAGTTCTTATCAGGAAACAATGTGTCAAACAAGATGAAACCAGCTCTCCATTCTTGGAAGATTTACTGCAATTCCCCCTATGCTTACAGAAGCAATGTTAACACTAACCAGCTACACAGCCTCAGAGTGTAAATACAGGCTTCTCTCCCAAGGAACCAGTCCTATAAACGTTGTCTGTGGTAAGCCTGTGTGGGTTCCTCCATCTTACCATTTGTACGCCGATAAACATCTCCACAGGGGTCTACAGAGTGTGTTCTTTACAAAGGAGGTCTGCCTTAGGAGAAGGCACACCTCTAGACCTTCCCCTGAAGAGTGTTTCCTGTCTCACAACTCTCCACAGCCTTCCTTCAAACCTGCCATACTCGCGTCCTCCTACCTGGGCCATACATCAAGATACTGATGTAGGAAAGGGCCACAGTGGGCGGGATAAAGGGGTGACAGCTCCATAAGTGACTACAGAAGGGGAGGGGAATATGGGAGGACAGTTGGGTTTCTGGGACCTTGGAAAATCACCAGCACAAAGGGAGAGAAATGGAAAAAATATGTAGATGCTCACCTGGCACCAAATCTATTACACTATTTATGACCAGTGCTCTTGCCGCTTGGAAGCAGGGACGCGAGTGATTATTGACTCCTTTAAAAATAGATGCCTTTTACTAAATAAATAAGATAAATGCAAGTGTTTTGTTCTGTGAGATGTCTCCAGCTTTGAGCTTGGGTTTTTAATCCCAATTTAAACAGTAAAGCACAGCGGGGAAAAAAAGATTAGGGGTTAAATGAAGGCTGGTAAACAACGCAGAAACATCTCGTTTTGTATACATCTTGGTTCCAAATCCTTCTGAGATTTGGGTTTTCTGTTTGAACACTGAGGTCTTTGTGAATCCCAAATCCCTTGTTTACACCACCCAGAAGAATGCTAAATCATGGTCACCCTCATTATACCATTTGATAGGGCCTAAACCACAGAATTAGGCCAGTTTAGGATCCTGAGTCTCCAGGGCAAATTAACTAACGCTATAAATTAAGAAGAACTCCTCTCACGCCAGTAACTACATCTTCCAAAGCAAGCAGCAAAACACAGCCCTGAAATATTTTGCTAAGTGCTTGTCTCTACTAGACTGTGGGGTTGCAGGAATTATAGGTTGATAACACTGGAATTTATGAGGGTCTGGATGGTTTCTGGATTTGTTAGGAAGCCAGGAAACAAGAAAGCAGAACACACATCTGGCTGGGGATGTTGGCCACAGCACGAGAGGCAGCAACATGGAAGCCACCAAACAAGCACCCACATGCAATTCCCAAGGTAAAAAACATCCATTTCCACATTTGGGTGCACTGTCACAGTCCTTGTCACACACAGGGAGGGCAAAAGGACCTCAGAGTCTTTAAGACTGTGGCCCAGATATTTAAGCCTGTCAAAGTGAGGGGGCAATGGGGCCCAAGGTGCTGCTCGTGGAATTCTCATTCCATTCCCAGTAAAAAACAGCACCTTCTCCCACACTGTCAGTCTTAGCCCAAACACATCTGACAGCTCCTTCCACAGTTTATAAAAGTGACACCTGCTGAAACTGAAGCTATTAGTGCAGATAATAGAGCAATCACATGGAGAGCAGTCATGTTTTCCACATTGTCAGGGTAATTTGTTTTGCTGTTTGGGATAGGTTCTACCAAGCATAAATATTTATGCCTGTGTGGATGTCAAATACTTTAATTAGGAAATAAACCTAGAACTAGACTGGGTTTAATTGAATTTTTGAGCTAGTTAGACATTTCCAGTGCCAGGTTTTTACTCACACAGATTTTAATGTCATAAAAAATCATTACAACCCCCTAGCAGGAGCACTGTGTAGTCCTCACTGTGGTTTCAAAATACAAAGAACTGTCACAGGAAAAGCCTCAGAGGAGCTTGATTCAATCTCCAGGTTGCCCACAGAGTTTTTACCTGTTTGTGGGCAAATCCTGTTCCATCTCTTTTTTCATTCTTCCTATGGCAGATTAGCATGACTGTGAATTCATCTCTACCAGCAGAACATGGATAGGATGTTATTCAGGTACTTGAAGACCACCACTCAAATCATGATCTTACTCAACCTTAAAAAGAAAAAAGAAGCAACCAACCAACAACAAAAAAAAAAAAAAAAAAAAAAAAAAAAACCCAAAACTTAAAAAACCAAGAACTAAAAAAACCCCAAACTTCAACACCCAAGAACTCTCAAAACCCCCAGAAAAAGACATAACTGAAGTCTCTACAAAGCAGAGAGAGTGTGAGTTCTGTGTCTAGTAGAACAACAGCATCTCACCAAATAGCTGCCCATCCCTGCAGATGACAGGGTTTAGGATCTAAAACTGTCATATATCAAGAATAATCCCTCTTCTAAAGTCCAACCCTGCAAGCCTGGGAGCCTACAGCTCAGCTGGGGATTTTGCAATAGCTAAGGAGTTAGAAAATTACTTCATTTGGTGATGGCTTTGTGTTTGGGACATCTAATCTCTGAAAATTATAGAAAACTGTATTAAACACACTTCACACACTGTACTGAGCATCCATCAAATGATAACAGCTGTCATCATACTGCCCTGGTCTGAATTTGAACCTCAAAGCTCTCAGTGAAACAGTGTTTATCAAAGATATATCTGCAGAATACCCCAGACAGGGAAAGCTCTCACTGTGTAATCATGGCCTGTAAAACAGCTGATGGCTTCAGCATGCTTTCGCTGCTCTTTAAAAAACACCCCAATTCCTCTCAGGAGCATTAAAACCTATCCTTTGGAAAATAAAGCAAGATAGACCACTAGTGAAAAGTTTGAGCAGTGTGCTGCTCACTTTGTCTGTTTCTAGTCACTGCCACACATTCATAGAATCCTAGAATGGTAAGATTGGAAGGGACCTCAAAGATCATCCAGTTCCAACCCCCTGCAATAGGCAGGGACACCTCCCACTAGTACAGGTCACTCAAAGCCTCATCCAACCTGGCCTTGAACACCTCCAAGGAGGGAGCAGCCACAACCTTCCTGGGCTACCTGTGCCAGTGTCTCACCACCCTCACTGTAAAGTACTTTCTCCTAACATCCAGCTTCAATCTCCCCTCTGCCAGTTTAAACCCATTGCCCCTTGTCCTGGCATTACAAGCCCTTGTCAATAGTCCCTCCCCAGCCTTCCTGTAGCCCCCTTCAGATACTGGAAGGTTACTCTATGGTCTCCTGAAAGCCTTCTCTTCTGCAGGCTGCAGAGCCCCAACTGTCATAGCCTGTCCTCATAGGAGAGCTGCTGCAGCCCTCTGAGCATCTTCATGACATCCTCTGGACTTGCTACATCGCTTCCATGTTCTTCCTGTGCTGGGAACTCCAGAACTGCACACAGTACTCCAGATGGGGTATGATGAGAGTAGAGTAAAGGGGCAGAATCCCCTCCCTTGCCCTGCTGCCCACGCTGCAGCCCATCACACAGTGGCTGCTTGGGCTGCACTCACACTGCAGGTTCATGTTGAGCTTTTCATTACCCCAGACTCCCAGGTCCTTTTCCTCAGGGCTGCTCTCAGCCATTCACCACCCAGCCTGTATTTGTGCTTGGGACTGTGCCTACCCAGGTGCAGGACCTCACACTTGGCCTTCTTGAATTTCATGAGGTTGGACACACCTCTGCAGTCTGTCCAGGTTCAAAACACATTAGAGAACTTAGGTCCTCCGGAGACGCCACAGCAGCAAAGGAAAGCCTCGGCAGTTACGTAAAGCCACCACGCTCTTGTTTTATTTAGCAGAGAGAGGAGTGTTTGGTTGTTTGGGGTTTTTTTAATAATTTCTCACAGCCCTTTTGTGCTCCCAGATGTTTTAATTACCGGGGAAAGGGAGCGGATGATTCTGCCCATATGTCTCCATTCTGCATAAATAAATATTGTCGCCGGCCCAGCTAAGTTGCACAGAGCTGTCCATGATCCTGCTGACACTGAACCTGTCGGGCCAGATAAGCATCTTCAATCCTTCAGTGAGCATGCTAATTCCAGCAACGCTGAGACTGATATCCCATGAAAATATTCAATCTAGAAACAATTAGGCTCATATTGCTGCAAAATAGTACCTCTAGGAATGTGGATGCTCGCTCGATTGGAGCCTTGAGTGCAAGCTGTAAGTGGAGACACTGAGGGAAAGAGCAGGGAGCAGAAAGCAGGTGAAATTGGTTCCTCAGAGCTGCAGTTACTGCACCACGTGCTGAAGCTGCTGTGGGTCAGGTCTGCCTTTCCCTGGCCTGTTCACAGAGTCTTGGGGAGCAACAATTTGATAGAGGGATTTAGTTACAACTGTGCTATAACTTGTGATTAATGCATGCAGCATCAATTGTTTTTATTGCAGTGCGTTTTGAAATAAACAATGGTCAGGCTCTGTGTGTGCTAGACAGCATGAAAACACAGTCACAAACATTTCCTTAGCAGCTTTCAGCCTAAATAAACATTCTAATACATCCCCCAGAAAAGAATACACAACCACAGAGATTGTGGGTGACTGCAAACAAGTTGTGAAAGCTATTGAGCAGGAGGGAGTAATTTAAGAGGGACAGAATCAGCTAAGTGAACTGGGAAGAGAAAGGCAAGACAGGGAAGCCAGTGACAATGCAATACTGTGAATATCCCAACTTTTTTACTGCATGAACAGCATCAGAACCTCTCAACAGTCCTGAACCCTTCCACCACAGCCAGGAGTGGATGGGCCTCATGGGAGGTTCTGGAGGACCACAAATAGGGATGCTTCTCAGTCACATGAGAAATTGTTTAAAAAGCTGAAGTTCCAGAACAACAAATTAGGATATTAGTAACATGAGTACAGTCCTAATTTCCACAGCCACAGAAATAGAATCCTAAAATAGAATCTTTTTGGGTGGAAAAAACCTACAAGATCATCAAGCCCAACTTATCTACCTCTTCCAGGTCTGGTACCAAACCATGTCCCGTCAGCACCACATCTCTGAATCTTTTAAACACCTCCAGAGATGGGGATTTGACCACTTCCTTATGGAGCCTATGCCAGTATTTAATAACTCTTTCAGTGAAGAATTTTCTTCTAATACATAATCTAAATCTCCTCTCCTGCAGCTTGAGGACATTTCCTCCCATCTCAACCTTCTTTTATTTTTGTCCTGAAAAAGCCTCAATCCATACCCTGCAAACTTGTGAGCCATAGCAATCACAACAGCAAGAATCACTGTTAGCTGAGTTCTGCTGACATAATTTTTGCAAGGAAACCTGCAAAGTCAAATATGCAGGACTAATCAGTCCATCAAAACACACAACCAGCTTCTGAGGATTCCTTCAGTTCTTCTGAGATGACAGAAGAAGAGGCCATAAGATGTCACACCTAATCTGCCTAGCAGCAGAGACAGGAGAATTCCTCCAACCAAGGCTGTGGAAAACCTTGATGAATGGGTCCTAACAGGCCTCCATCCCCTCACATAGCTGTGTTATTTTATAACCTGCTCAGCTGTAAACAATATTTTTCACCATTGCCTCCTAACTTCGTCTAAATTGATAGATGGATCCTGATTGTCTTTGGCAGCACAGAATCGAAGGTCTATTCGATGGCACATGCAGATAGAAACACAAGACTGAAGCATCAGTGCAGAAATTCAGAAATACTGATTAAAAAAAAGGGACAAAACCTGCTGCTCATCCACCCAACAACACTACATTTGTTCTCATGACACTAGAGAATAACCATCTTGGAAGAGTGCTTATGTACAGTACACATTTCAGGAGATGCTCTGCCCAAAGCCAGCCTAGATGGACAGCAGATAGGAAACATGCATTTGCTCTTTTCAGTGACCCTTTTCCCAACAGCTCCCATTCTCCACAGCAAACTCCCATTGAGATGACAGACAAAATAAAACAGTCTGAGACACTAGCCCAGGTCAGGCCATGTACACATATCCATGGAGCAAGCCAGGCAATTCAACACTGTCTCCCGATAGCAGAACACATAACTGGCTATGAGAGTGACCATGTCTGTCAACACAAGCACCTGAGGAGAAAGCAAGAGTCAGGATGTCATTGTTCAAGACATAAAGATCTGCCTCTGGAAGAACCTGAACTATTAACTTCACTTAAATTGGCAGTGAGGATTGCTTGCAAAAGTCACACAGCTCCCATGTACTGAACCACAGCTGGAAGCACAGAAGAGATTTGAGTGCTTATATTGCATAGGAACAAGGATGAGTTCTTGAGAGATTATAGGGCATTTCAGATAATGATTAGGACCATGACAGTAACTGAGGTAGTCACGACTAGGCAAGCAGTGAATCAGATCTGTTTGAAATGGGACAGCTCTATGACCAAGCAGGTAAAACCTGAAACCTCTGTGCACTGGACTTCAGCTCCTCTCTTCATCACTATCAACGTATTCAGAGAAATAAAGATACAATGAGGAGGACCAAGCAGTTTTATGCACAATGTCCTGTGATGATTGCCAAATGACTGGCTGTGAAGTTATGAGCTGTATCAGACAGTAAAACAGTATTGTGTAAATGATACATCTCCAGGAAATGATTTGTGATCTTGTCTCCAGCTACCCAGCGCTATTTAAAAATATAAATATGTTCAGCCATGGCTAAACCAAGCAAGCAGAATATTTTTTTTCTGAAGTCTAAACCACTAGAATGTAAATTCTGTTTTGTACTTCTGGATACTGTGAATGGGAGCAGAACGAGCAGCACTAAAACCCCACAAAGAAAGCTGCAACTGAGACACTTCTGACACAACCAGAATAGAAAACTCCAGCTGGGATTTCCAGTTCACTTTTGCCAAAAGAAGAGGCTGAGATAAGCATCTGATTTTAAGGCTCGTCCAAAAAATAACATATGGAGAAAGAATTATTTTCTGCTGAGCTAAAGCACAGGATGAAGAGTCTGGAAATCTGAATTTTAATCTCAGTGACAGTAAAGTTGTATCAAAAGTAAATCCACTGACAGTAATAACTATAGAAGATTTAAGGCTGGCTTAAGCAAGGTCAGAATCAGCATGTAGGTTCTGGGCCCAGCGTTGTTACAGACTCCCACTGTGATCTTGGGCAAAATCCATGGAGCAATGGAGCGATTCCATGGAGTGATTTTAGGAGCCTTGAATTTTAGATGACTACATTAAGCAATCTCAAAGCAAGCAACCACAAAAATGATGTACTTAAAGTGCTTTGAAAATCCTGAGCTTAGCTTTTCTATGATTTAGATGTCTCGCCTTCTAAAAAAATTACCATCGTTACGATGATGGCCATTTCCCTAACAGTGGCATCCTTCTTGAGTTCCTCACTAAAAGCAAATTACTTGAAGATTCTCAGGAGGCAACTCAGAGGCTTAAAATTATATTTAATTTAGCAGTATTCCTTCGGATGTATCAATTACCATTAATACAGACTAGACAGACAGACAGGGAATATAACACTTCTCAGAGAAAAAGCAAGCGCACCACTGGAAAATAAGTCATGCTCCTTTCCTATTTCCTCTGAGCATTCAGCAAGTCATGACAAACTTCCCCTAGTTCAGCTCTGACTGCTCAGAATACATTTTTACCCCCTTCTGAAGAAAATACATATGTATACATACATGCCTATTTGTGTATATGGTACATTTCTTGCTATAAATTGTGGCTACTCAATTTGTCATGCTTGGAGATTATGTGATTAACTCTCCACAGAGCTTACAAGTCTGTGTGTTAGAGTGAGCAGTCCATTGCCA
>VWYK01106815.1:6229-20051 GCA_013399775.1 Semnornis frantzii | reverse complement strand
CCCTGCCTATGGCAGGGGGGGCTTGTGTGTGTTTTGGAACTGGATCATCTTTGAAGATCCCTTCCAACCCAACCCATTTTATGAATCTCTGAAATTAATTGGTTCATTTACAGCTTTGTGGGTCAGACAACTGCCAGCTTTGGGTGAAGGGAACTCACTCCCAGGACAGGCAGCTCTCCCACATGGCCAGAAGAGTACATTGCCTGTTTTTTTTCCTCTAAGTTTGGCTTTTCCTGTTTACCCTCTTGCAACAGACACAGTTTATAGACTCAATTCCTAGGGAGCTGCTTGTCCAAGTGCTTGCATGGTACACAGAGCCCTTCTCTTTGGGGCAAAGCAGCTAATAATGTTATTTTCAGTCAGTGGAGCAAATCATTGACACTCCAACTGCTGTTTCGAGGAATGAGTTTCACATGTGGTCAGCTCTGCCAAGAGGGAGCTTTAAAGGTATTCAGCTTGGGGTGGCAATCTCCTGTGTGCTGAATTGGAGCTTTAGAAGAGAATGGATGGGATATTAAAATGAGATCTATGGAACTTTTTTTTTTTTTTGCCTCTCTCTATTCCACTGTCCAGCTGTCAGAGTCCTGTGTTCATAGAAATGCTGTTCCTGTACACGGAGCTGCCTGAAGGCAAAGTGCTTTTGGGGTCTGGTTTTAGCAGTTAAAATATTTCTCACTTCAACATCAATTTAGGAAGGAAAAAAAGCTTTCTTTTTTTTCAGTACTGTTCAGAATGGGAAAAGACAAACTCCAAGTGCTGTCTGTACAGGTCCTTGCTGTGGCTTCTCTTCTTGTGTTATTTGCAGCTGTTGAAACCAAATAAATATTTCTTGTTGTCGTACCTGATTGTTGGACATCTTTGTGGCTCAGGGTGGGTAATTGAGTTCCTTGTTTCTCCTTATTCTCTTCCATTGCTCATTCAACAGCCTTTAATTTCTGCTTTACCTGGTGGATGGTGTCTGAGAATCATAGAATGGGAGCCTTGAGATCATCAGGTCCAACCATTAACCCTACTCTACCAAGCTCACCACTAAGAACTCGTGGAGCTCTGTAGAGATGCTGCTAAAGAATGAATCAAGCCAGACCCCACTGGCTTCTTTTTACCATAAGCTAAAATACTCTTTGGTTAAGAAAGAGCAATTTGGAGGTGCCTCTGAGTTGTCCATGGTCATAACTTGTAGCTTCACTGTTAACAGAGTGATTTGGATCCCTTTGGGGTGGTTGGGGCAGGGGAAAGAGAATCAGAGAATTGTTTGGGTTGAAAAAGACCTCTGAGATCATTGAGTCCAACACCACCACCACCACCACGTGTAGGCAGGAATTCTACTGTGGCCCTGGAGAAGTGGATTGCTGCTAACAGTTTGTGATAGGAAGTACTGAAGGATTTACTTCATTCCTCCACTGAGTTTACAGAGTTCAAGCATTTTGTTGTCCTCCCTTTAAATTCCAACAGCAGGAGATGAGGAAAACTCCCTGAGTATTGTTGCCACATTCAAAAGGAGGTAGCTAAGTAGTGAAAGCTTCCTACCTGCTATCAGAGGGAAGTAAATCAAGCACCCAGCTGGTGTCACAGGAGCAGAGCTTCCTCTGTGAGCTGATGAAAAAGGTTGGGGTGGTTCATGGTGCTGGTTTCACTTGCTGGGACCCAGATCACAGCAGATTGTATTGGAGCAGGCAGGAATTCGGCTTGGTGTTAGTAGCCGTGGTACAGAGCCTGGGGTTGGTATCTGTAAAGGTTGCAATCAAACTCTCTTGAGTTAGAAATAAAGAAGTTTGTAGAGGCTAGAGTGCTCTGAGTATGATTTTGTTTGACTTTCACACTGTATTTGCTTTGGGTTCTGCCTGCTTGCCTCTCAAAAAGAACAACCTGCTGGATGCGTCGTCCCAGGGTGCAGCCAAGGCGTTTGATGAAGCTTGGTTAACAAGCTGTGGTGCACACTGACCTCCACTACACAGTTTCTCTCTCTCTTTAAGCTTTGTCACTGGTTCTCAGGGCACTTTGTGGAGCTGTCAGCATTTGACTGTTGCTACAGCACAGGGTACAGTTCTACTTTGGCCAGACCAATGCTGTTCTGCCTTTCAACCGTGGCAGGTTGTCTTTTTTGTTTTGATTCGAGGCAGTGACTGTCAAGTATCACATGCATTTATTTATTTATTTTCTTACAACCATTTGAACTTCCACACTTGCAAAGTCCAGAATGAAAGGAACCACTCTTGCCCATCTTTTGTGAAGCACTTTGAGATCAAGGACTGAGAGTACTAAAGAAAGAAACCACCACTGAGCTGCGCAGCTCTGACCTGCGCTTGGAAGCCAGGTAGTGGTGGAGCCCAGCTGGGGTCTGTGTGCATTCCTTCACCGTTTGAAATGCCTCTGCTTGCCTCGGTGCTTCTCCAGGAGGTGTCTTTCAGGAACCTGATTGCTGTGGATATTTGTGCTGCTTTTCTCCCCACGGACTCTTACAGTGCCTGTGCCACGCCGTAAAAGCTCCTCTGCATACCCCGCGCACAGAGGAGGCCTTTTGGGTAGGGAGGATGATTGCCAAACAAACAAAAAGGCAACCAAAACCCACCCTGAATAAAAGCCCAAACTCCAGCAAATCCAAAGCACCTGGCACCAGTGTCCTGCTGCATCCCTTCCCTGCCACAGAAGATCCTGAGTGAGGCCTCTTTAGCAGGCACCAGCTGGTGCTGGTTCACGTGGGTGAGATTCGTTTCCTGTGTTCCCCAGGGCCTGGCACCAACTCGAATGGTTCAAGGGGTGACTGTGATGGCAAAGTGGAAGCACCATCTCCCCCGCTGCCTTCAGCACACCCTCCCACTCAGAGCCCCCCTGAGACCTGCTCTTCTGGTGATATGTCACCAGAAGCCGTGCTCAAAGGAGAGTCTGTGCCCTCTGCAACCCAGGTAAGATCCAGAGGGGGGGAATGGGGAGACATTGACATGCCAAGGGAGCTGTTTAACCACCTCCTCCCCACTCAGGAGCACTTGGAAAGGCTGCAGCCCCTCACACTTTGATCTGGTAGCTTGCTTTTTTAAATGCAGGTTATTTTAGAACTAGAAGTCTGGTGAGGTCAGGGCTGGTGCTGGCCTAATTTTAGCCTTTCTGCCTTCCCTCAGCAGAAGTTGCATTTTAAAAAAACCCTTTTTTTTTTTTTCTCTTTAAAGTCTCCATGTCCTTTTGATTGTTAATCCTTTGTTTGCAAACCCTTACACACAATGGCAGCTCTGCAGCCCTCAGCACAAGAAGGACCTTCACCTGTTGGAGCAGGTCCAGGAGGAGGCCACAGCAATGCTTGGCAGGGCTGTGAGGCCAGGCTGAGAGAGTTGAGGTTGCTCAGTCTGCAGAAGAGAAGGTTCCAGGGAGACCACCTGGTGGCCTTGCAGTGCTTAAAGGGACCAAAAAGCAAGCTGGGGACAGACTTTTGAGCAGGGTCTATTGTGACAAGATGAGAGGTGATGGTTTGAACTCAAAGAGGGAGACTCAGAGTGGAGAGAAGGGAGAAATGTTTGACCCTGAGGGTGGGGAAAGCCTGGCCCAGGCTGCCCAGAGGAGTGGGAGCTGCCCCAGCCCTGGCACCACTGCAGCTCAGGTTGGTTGTGGTTCTGAGCAACCTGCTCTGGTTGCAGATGTCCCTGGGGACTGCAGAGAGGTTGGACTGGATGACCTTTAAAGGTCCCTTTCAACCCAAACCAGCCTGAAACTCTAAGAACATCGCAGCACAAAGCTAGCAAAGACCCCAACTATCCCTTGCCTGCTTGTGGTGTGTTTCTCATTGCAGTCTGAAGTTCAGCTTAGAAGCTTTCTGTGTGCAGCAGTTAGCAGCCTGACCTTAAATCCCTCCCTTTCTGTGGCATTTCTTCAGGTTTTTGAGTGATATTTTAGTTGAGTTAAACAAATGAGTGAAAACAGAGCTCTCCCTTTGCAGTCCCCCTGGAGCAGAGTGGTCACAACAGCTGGTAGCCACTTGCCTGGGCTCCAGCAGACCTGTCCAGGCTGCATCATGCCCCTGCCTCATAGAGAGTTGCCATCTGCTGCAGGCTGGCATATTGCACATGGGTCATGAAGAGGGGAAAAAAAAAATAAAAATCAACTTTTATTTAGAATTTGGCTCAGCAGGGCCAAGGAGCATTGCATAAAGGCAGCTATGCAGAAGGTGTTTGTTTGCTATGGACTTCTCTGTGTGGAAAGAAAAGGGAAAAAAAAAAAAAAAGAAACACAAACCAAACAGCTATGTAGGGCTAAGGGAAAATTCTCCAGTTCTCTTCCATCTGCTGGAAATTTTCTTTCCACCATTCCCTGTGGGCCCAACTGGGAATGCAGAGGCTTAGTGAGGCTGGAACCTGAGTTGTTAACCCAGGAGCTAAGCAGGCATAGAAATACTAAGGTTGGAAAAGACCTCTAAGATAAGAGTCCAACCATCAACCCAGCAGCATCACACCCACTAAACCATGTCCCTAAGTGCCATGGCTACACATTTCTTGAACACCTCCAGGGATGGGGACTCCACCTCCCTGAGCAGCCTTTTTCCAATGCCCAACCACTCTTGCAGGAAAAATGGTTCCTAAGCTCCAACCTAAACCTTCCTTGGGGCAACTCGAGGCCATTTGTTGGTTCCTGTCCTCAAAACATGGCCCAGTTAACATGGCTGCTTGCCAGAGGAAGCTTTACAGAGGCAGGCAGAGTTGGCAGGGCAGATGAGCCAGCCTGGGTGGAGGGGGTGATGAGGAGGTGGGGTCTGAGTTCTAGCTGCAGAAATGTGCTCTGGTCTCAATGCCTGCCTTAACTCGAGTCTGCTTTCCCTTTGCAGGCTGCTCCTGGTGGGATTGTAGCACTCTGGCAGTTTGAGAACTCTGATTCAGGTAAGCAGGGAGCAGAACCTTGCTTGAAGTTGTGCTGGTGGCACCCCAGAGGACACTGATCTGTGCCCGGCTGTCTCTCTGCCGCAGATGCCAGCTTCTGCCGCTCCGAAGACATGGACACAGACTGCATGGACTCAGCCAAGAGGCTGACCTGTGGCTTCTGCAGGAGGGTTTTCCAGCGTGCTGAAGAGCTGAAGGAGCACATCCACGAGCATGCCTTCTCCATGCTGCTCCCCTTGGACTCGGCCGAGTGCCCCCGGCCTGCCCTGGCTGCCGTGGTGCCCCCCGGGCAGCTCTCCCGCTTCCAGTGCTCCAAGTGCCCTGCCAGCTTCACCCTGAAGTCCAACATGGATAGGCACGAGAAGACCATCCACTTCAGCTGTAAGAAGATGTAGTGTCCTCATTGTGCCAGGCTCTTTGAGACAAGACAGACTTAAACCGACACCTCCTGTCCCTGCACTCCAGCCAGCAGACCTTTGGCTGTCTCTTCTGTGCCAAGGGCTTTGGTACACAGAAGAACCTCACTGACCACCTCAAAGTGTGTTACCTGGGGAGGGTTGGAGCTTTTGCACAGTGTAGGACCAAATGAGGGTCCTTGAGGACCTGTAGCTGCTGGTGTGTGTGTGAGAGATGCCTCGGAAAGGAGGCAAAGCAAATCCTCCTCCTGCCTCAAATGAGCGTGGAAGACTGAACAGAGTCACTGCAAAGCTGGTCAGGGTGGGGATGGCCTTCAGGGTTCTGTGTAACTGCAGCTGGGGCAGGTTTTGCTCAAAGGTGACTTCTGTCAGTCCATCTAATGGGCACTCAGGTGGTGTGGTCCTCCTGTGTGCTTACACAACCCTCAGCTCCCTGCGTCAGTAGGTCTCAAAGTGCTTTATAAAAGAAACTGTGACCTTTTCCTGCTGCTCCCTGGGAATTAACAGACCTCAGCTTGATGAGTGTGGTAGCCACAGAATTAAGAGTAGGATTCAGTCTTCTAAGCTGTGATGTAGGGCTCTGTCCATGAGACAATTCAAGCATGTTAGGGTTTTTGGAGCTGGGAGGTGCTGGAGCCCTTGGAGCAGGCTGCCCAGAGAGGTTGTGGAGTCTCCTTCCCTGGAGAGCTTCCAACCTGCTGCCCATTGTGCTGCTGGGCAAGCTGCTGTGGGTGCCCTGCTTTAGCAGGGGGGGCTTGGACTGGGTGATCTCCAGAGCTCCCTTTTCCAACACTCAGCATTCTGTGATTCTGTAGGTTGCTCTTTGTCAATCTTGAGGTTTCTGTCATTGAAAGAAGGGGGGGAAAAAAGTGCTGCTAGTTGCTGTGTGCAGCAGGCTGAGCTGGAAAGGTGGTGCAAGCCTTGCTTGTTTTGTTTCTGTCATGTTTGGAGTGCTTTTAGGGCTTTTCAAAGTATACTGGAATGTGGCTGTGGTTCTCAGGGGTTCTCTTGTTTGGTTTGTGTCAATGTATTGGAGTTGGCCAGAAGGTTGTGGAAACTGAGGAATGCTTTAAACACTCAGGGTGCGCATGGGGGGGAGAAAAATAAATCAGAAGTGGTTGTTACTGGAGGCTCCAAGTCTTACTGTAATGCCTGTTTCATGATAGGAAATGAATTATTTCTCTCTTTTCTTCAAAGATATAATATTTGTCTCTCTTGCTTTTATGTTCCTGTGAATAAAATAGATCCTAGTAACTGTGACATGCAAACAGCATCCTGCAGTGTGGTGCTGCCCACAGCACAGCTCAGCAGAAGCTGGAGTTTGCTTTCCTTCAGGTGTCAGGCAGCTGAGGAGATGAAAGCAGCTCCTACAAACCATCTTTAGAGTTCCTCAGGAATGGTCTTTCTTGGCATCTTGTTGCATCTCGAGGAAGCAAACCCAAGCAGCAGTTGGTTGTGCACAAAGTGGCTTGGAGCAGCCTGCAGGGTCTCCAGTGGAGAGTTTCTTGCAGGGCTGTTTCCTGTGGCAAGCTGGATGAGAGGAATCATCCAGCTCCTGCTGCA
The DNA here is from genome assembly GCA_013399775.1 of Semnornis frantzii. Lineage (NCBI taxonomy): Eukaryota > Metazoa > Chordata > Aves > Piciformes > Ramphastidae > Semnornis > Semnornis frantzii. The sequence goes on along the minus strand of VWYK01106815.1, from coordinate 13,213 downwards.
CTCACTCTGACAGGGAGGGAACAGGGATATGCTGGGCAGTGCTCCTCTGCCTCTTCCTGCTGCAAGTTGGAACTCCAGGGAGGCCTCCCTGGAGGGCCTGTGAGGGCTGGGAAACCAAAGTTTCCCTGCTTGGCTTTGCCATGCCTCCTTGTTGGAGCAGTGTGTGGTCAGAGGTGAGAACATATCCCTGTGTGCTCAGTGCACTGCACCATCCTCCTCCACTCATTTTTGGTTCAAACTTCATTTCACAGGCTCAGCTTCATTTTTCTCATTCTGTTCCCATTGAGGTCTTTGTGGATCCCAGCTCTGTGTGGATGTTTCTAGGCTGTCAGCTTCCCTTGTTACAGATGTCAGTTTTACTGCCTCCTCATTCATGTTGCTCTTACAATAACCTGCAAGTGAGGAAGGGGAAAAACTGAGCCAGAAGAGAAAGTTGTGACCAAGATGAGTCTTGCCTGGTAGTTAGGGAGCAGCATTGGCAGGGTTTGTCTGAGTGTGAACACTAAGAGGCCAGCAAAAAATGATTTCAGCAAGCTTTAAAAGGCTTCAGTCACCTGCTGACAGCTAATGGGGTTCATATTTGATCTTTTTTTCTTCTATTGGAGAACTTAATTCAGCAGGGAGCTGCTTTTCTATAGTGTCAGGTCAGTACATTCACTTTCACAGAGGTTTAAGTAGTGTTTTATTTGGCCTGCACATCACAGTGCTTCCTGGCTTCAGCACAGGGAATTTCCAGTGTTTCCCTTCAGGATGAGGAATAGGATTTTTTTTTTTTTTTTTAAGTGTTAGAGCCATAAATGTATAAATAAATCCAAGAGAGCAGAGGCTTGCAGGGTTGGTGGAGAAAACATTTTAAAAGCAGGGTTTGGGTGCTAGAAAAGGGCCTGGGAAGATGATGGGAGGTGTGAGCTCGATAGGTGAATTGCATCTTGTTCTCTAGCACCTTAAACATCATGAGGATGAAGTGGACAAGAATTCTCTGGGTCAGTTCTTTGCACTAACCAAATGAGTGATTGTTTCAGTGACTGTTTTGTTTCAGTGGTTATTAACTGCCTGTCACTTTGCAGAGTTAATTCCAAGTAGCTCTCTCAGACAGGATGTCACCAGTGCTGTCCTTTCACCTCAGGGATGTGGGAGCCTATGTCATAGAATCCTGGAATGGGTTGGGTTGGAAGGGACCTCCAGAGCTCACCCAGCCCAACACCCCTGCAGCCAGCAGGGACATCCTCCCCTCCAGCAGCTTGCTCACAGCCTTCTCCAGCCTCACCTGCAACAGCTCCAGCCAGGAGGCCTCAGCTCCCTCCCTGGCCAACCTCTTGCAGTGCTGCAGCAGCCTCCTGCTGCACAACTTGTTCCTCACCTCCACTCTCAAGCTGCTCTGCTCTCATTTCAAACCATTGCCCTCAGCCTGTCCCTGCAGGCCTTTGGGAGCAGTCCCTCTGCAGCCTGCTTGGAGCTCCTTCAGGTCCTGGCAGGCTGCTCTCAGCTCTGCCTGCAGCCATCTGCAGACTGCACACCCCCAGCTCCCTCAGCCTGGCCTCACAGCAGAGCTGCTCCAACCCCATGAGCGTTTTTCTGTCCTCCTCTGGACCCTCTCCATCAGGTCCATGTCCTTCCTGTGTGGAGGGCTCCAGAGCTGGAGACACTGCAGGTGAGGTCTGAGCAGAGCAGAGGGGCAGGATCCCTTCTCTCCACCTCTGCCCACACTGCTTTGGCTGCAGCCCAGACTGTCCAGGCATGGCACCCATCCCTTCTTCAGCCTTAACCACACCACTCAGCTGGTGTCCCCTGCAGGCACTGAGGCACAAGGACTTCCAGGACTTACTGTGGCACTGTTTGTATCTCACCTCCTTTCCTGAGTGCTGTTCTATCTCAACCAGTGTCTGGGAGCTTGGGATCTACTCTCAAGGGTCTTGATGATCTTGTTTAAAGATCATTTCTTAGGACCTTAATGCTGCTTCCATAAACTCTCAAATATGTCTTTTAGACAGAGGGTTGAAGCCACCCTAGGGCTGCTGTGGTGTTCATTACTTTGTGGACTTGGGGAGGGTGCTTGTATTGAATAGTGCTGTGAGATGCCAGCTCTACAACACACTTCCTGACATTGCTGCTGTCCTCCAGGTGCTTGCTTTTGTAGCTACAAGAGGTAATTTGTGGCTATTTGGTGCAGAAAGGAATTAGTTTTCAGTAAAGCTGCAGCTGCAAAGAGTGTTCTGTGGCTGGTTTTGAGCAGCAGAAGCTGAATGGGTTGTTCTGGAGTGAACTGAGCTGAATGCAAGCAAAAGGGAGGGTGAGTGGGTCCTGAAATCAGTGTGTGGTGAATATTCATAGAGTGGGTTGGGTTGGAAGGGACCTTCAAGCTCAGCCAGTTCCTGCCACGGGCAGGGACACCTCCCACTAGCCCAGGTTGCTCAGGGCCTCATCCAGCCTGGCCCTGAACACCTCCACAACCTCCCTGGGCAATCTGTGTCTGCAATCTCCCCACCCTCACTGGAAAGAATTTCTTGGTATCAGAAACAACTGGAGATGAGGAAGATGTTTGATTCCAGGTTGCCAAAAACAAATGCTAGGACAAAATCCCTACCACAGCAGCTTTGAAGGTCTTCAGCTGTGCTTTTAGTCTGTTAGAACACAAAAATCTGTCATTGAATACTTCTGTAAAGTGAGCTTGTGTCCAGGTGTTGGATCTGGTTACCAAGGGTGGTGTTGGGGTTGTTGCAGGTTTTCCATGTGCTGTGGTCAGCTATGGGACCCCCAGAACAAGAGGGACATGGAGCTGCTGGAGAGAAGGCCCAGAGAGGGCCACAGAGGTGAGCAGAGGGCTGGAGACCCTCTGCTGTGAGCACAGGGTGAAAGAACTGGAGCTGTTCAGCCTGGAGAAGAGAAAGCTGCAGGGAGACCTTGGAGCTGCATTTCAGTGTCTGAAGGAGACCTCCAGGAAGGCTGGGGAGGGACTTTTCCAAGGGCTTGAAGTGATAGGATGAGGGCAGTGGTTTGAAACTGGAGCAGGGCAGGTTTAGATTAGACATCAGGAAGAAGTTCTGCACAGGGAGAGTGGTGAGACACTGGAAGAGGTTGCCCTGGGATGTGTTTGAGGCCTCATCCCTGGAGACATTGAAGATGAGGCTTGATGTGTCCCTTGGCAGCCTGCTCTAGTTGGAGATGTCCCTGCTGGCTGCAGGGGAGTTGGACAAAGATGACCTTTGGGGGGTTCCTTCTGGCCTGATGTGCTCTCTGGATCTGTGTTGCCTTCTTTAAAGCTGACCCTGAGCAGAGCTGTGTGGTTGGTGCCTCAGCTGAGCGCCCAATGCACTTCATGGTGGCTCTCTGTAGTGCAAAGAAAAGGCACAGAGGAGGAGGAAAAAGCCCAAGCAGGGCACTAAACAGCAGTGATGTCTTTAAAAAAACAACTTTCTTTCTTACCAGCTGAGTTTTACTGTGTGGTGTAACTCTGAGGGAATCCTCTGGACTATTCCTGCCACATTCCTGTCCCTTCAGCTCTGCTGGGCAGCTGTGGGAGAGAGGAGCTCAATAATTGCCTAAAGCTCTGAGTTATTCTGCAGGTCTGGTGTTTCCCTCACCCCCTCTAGCTCTCCTCCATTCCCCCTCTTCCATTTCCCACCATCCATTTCCATGCCTGCTGACAGCCTGAAGGTGATTAACCACAACTGCCTTTGTGTCAACAAGATTTTTGCTTTGAGAAGCAAGAGTCATTAGCAGAAAAGTGGTTGAAAAGGAACATCCCCAAGGAAAGCAGTGGAGTTATTAGGAGGTGGAGCTCTGCAATCATCCCCCTGTGGATAAGCTTCCAAACCTAGAGCTGGGGGATGTCCTCAGGGAGAAGCAAAGCCTCTTGCTTTCACCTGCTGTGGTTTACATGTTGCACTTTGACTGTCTTTGGAGGAGGAAATACCAACATTCTGCTGGCAAATTAGACCCTTAGGCTGTCAGTCCTGCTCTGTGTCCCCTGGGTCTGCTCTCTCTGTGCTTCTAAGGAGATGACAAGAAGGAAAGAATCAGCAGTGTCTGAAGGACTTCAGAGAATTCACCTCCTTTTCTAGCTGAGCAAAATATCATTGAAGGGAAGAGGGGAAAAAAGAAACCCATCAGAGGCTATCTGCAGTTGTCTTGCAGGGGTCCTACTCTAGTTCAGCATTCTGCATCCTTTTATCCTGTTTGTGCATCCATGCCATATTGGGAATGCTGAGCTGGGGACTGGGTAATGTTGAGTGTGGTGGCTCTAAGGGTCCTGTCTCTCCTGGGTGGTGCTGGCTGATCTCTGTACCTGCACTGAAAGGCTCCTGGGGTGTGTGGTGATGCTCTGATGAAGCTGAGGAGCACAGTGGCACTCTTGGGGGTTCTGGTCTGTTCTCCTCCTTCCATGAGTAGCAGAGCTTGGTGTGCAGGGTCACAAATCAAAGTGTACTGGGTCATGGAATGCAAAGAGTCACTAAGGTTGGAAAAGACCTTCAGGACTGAGCCAACCATAACCCAACTGCCACAACCACTCAGCTATGGTTTGGGTTGAAAGGGATCCTGAAGATCCTCCAATTCCAACCCCCTGCCATGGGCAGGGACACCTCCCACTAGCCCAGGTTGCTCAAGGCTTCAGCCAGGAGGCATCCACAACCTCCCTGGGCAGCCTGTGCCAGTGTCTCACCAGCTCTCTGTCTGCTGTGGAGCAAAACAGGCTGAAGGAGCTGGGGATGTTCAGCCTGGAGAAGAGAAGGCTCCAGGGGGACCTTAGAGCTGCCTGCCAGTACCTGAGGGGATCCTACAGGAGGGCTGGAGAGGAACTTTACCTGAGGGTGTCTGGAGCCAGGCCAAGGGGCAGTGGTTTGGAGCTGAGGCAGAGCAGGGTTAGAGTGGAGCTGAGGAAGAAGTTCTTCAGTACAAAGGTGGTGAAACTCTGGAACAGGCTGCCCAGGGAGGCTGTGGCTGCCTCCTTCCCTCAGATGTTCAAGGCCAGGTTGGATGAGGCCTTGAACAGCAGAGCTGAGTTGAAAGGTGTCCCTGGGCATGGTGGGGAGCATGGAGGAGCTGAGCTCTGAGCTCCCTTCCAGCCTGAGCCGCTGCAGGATTTAGGCAACGCGCTGCAGACTTGCTGAATGTTTGTGTGCTGGCTGCTTCCAAAGCTGCTGTGACAAAGGTGCTCCAAGTTCTTGGCTTTAACAATGCAAAGGCAATAAAACAGTGCAAGGATTTAAGGGCTGGTGGCTTGGGGTGGGATCCACCCTGGCCTAGCTGTGCAGTGAGGCAGCGAGGGAGAGGCCTGCCCGCTCGGGGACGTTTCAGGAGTGTAATGCCTGTGTTTCCTTGCTCTCTTGCAGTCAACGAGTTCACAGTCATCAGGAAGAAGTTCAAGTGCCCATACTGCAGTTTCTCAGCCATGCACCAGTGCATCCTGAAGAGACACATGAGGTCCCACACCGGAGAGAGGCCCTACCCCTGCGAGATCTGCGGGAAGAAGTTCACCCGCCGGGAGCACATGAAGAGGCACACCCTGGTGAGAGGCATCCTGCCAGGCAGCACCACGGGGCTGGGGGAGTGGGGCTCATGGCTGCAGGTTCAAGGCAACAGCAGCTTCCTCACCTTTACCTCTGTGTTTCGTTCCCTGCCCACCTGGAGCTTCTCTCAGGGCTGCTTCAGGTCAGTGGGGAGGATTCTGCTGCTCTGCTCTGTGCTGGTGAGAGCCCAGCTGCAGTGCTGGGGCAGCTCTGGAATCCTCAGCACAGACAAGGACCTGTTGGAGCAGGGTCAGAGGAGGCCACAGCAGTGCTGGCAGGGCTGGAGACCCTCTGCTGAGGCCAGGTTGAGAGAGTTGGGCTTGGTCCTGTTGGAGAGAAGGCCACCAGAAGGTCTCCCTGGGGCTTTGCGGTGCTTAAAGGCATGACCAGAAAACTGGGGACAGACTTTTGAGCAGGGCCTGTTGGGACAGGACAAAGGATGATGGTTTGAACTCAAAGAGGGAGATTCAAAGTCAAGAGAAGAGAAGAAATGTTTGACACTGAGGGTGGGGAGAGCCTGGCCCAGGCTGCCCAGAGAGGTGGGAGCTGCCCCAGCCCTGGCACCACTGCAGCTCAGTGGTGGCTCTGAGCAACCTGCTCTGGTTGCAGCTGTCCCTGCTGAGTGCAGGGGGCTTGCTCTAGATGACCTTTAAAGATCTCTTTGACCTCAAACCCAGTCTGTGACTCCATATCCTTCAGGGCAGAAACTGAGGTGATCTACAAATTACTTTTTTTTTCACTGCTGGAATCATTCCAGTGAGTGATTTGATTCTGTGGAGTCTGAAGTCACCCAGGGAGATGAAATCAGCTCTTTGTGAACACATCCAGGAGGAGATATCTCTCTGTCTGCATCCCTGTGTGACTCCTTTTATGGCAGGAATGAGGCTAGATCAGAGAACAGCAGCTGGATCACAAATTTTTAGTGCCCATCCCTGAGAAAAATGCAATCCTGACAAGACAAATTTGTTTTCATTTCCAGAGAGCCATAAGTGACTCTGGGTTAGCTTGGAATGGAAGCACAGAGGGTAAAAAAAAGGACAAGGATTTAGGGAGGGCTTTGAGTACTGCTGTAGAGTCCCAGAAAAGTTCCAGTGTCATGATTTATCTGAAGTTCCTTCTGAGGGAAAAAAAAGAAAGGGATGTTCTGTATGCAAACAGCAGCAGCATCTTCATGGAGTCACGGTTGGGTTGGAAGGGACCTCCAGAGCTCACCCAGCCCAACCCCCCTGCAGCCAGCAGGGACATCCTCCCCTCCAGCAGCTTGCTCACAGCCTTCTCCAGCCTCACCTGCAACAGCTCCAGCCAGGAGGCCTCAGCTCCCTCCCTGGCCAACCTCTTGCAGTGCTGCAGCAGCCTCCTGCTGCACAACTTGTTCCTCACCTCCACTCTCAAGCTGCTCTGCTCTCATTTCAAACCATTGCCCTCAGCCTGTCCCTGCAGGCCTTTGGGAGCAGTCCCTCTGCAGCCTGCTTGGAGC
>VWYK01106807.1:0-18664 GCA_013399775.1 Semnornis frantzii | reverse complement strand
TAATATATTGAGGAATCAGCTTGGGAATCAATGCTATATGACTGCTGTCAGTATAGGCAGATCATCCGGGGCACTAAAGCATTTGAATAGCATTTGGGTGTTGTGATTTTGTTTTGTTTTGTTTTTTTCCCCCAACAGTTTTCACAGATAATGACTCCTATTTAAAGATTCTATGCAGATGATAGTTTTGTTCATTTCCCATGAAATGAAAGACATTTTTCTTTATGTTATTGTATATGGTTAGATTATGGAGGCAGGAAAACTGTCAGAAATGTTCATCAGTATCTTAAATCTACTCAAAGCAGTCTCTGCTGAAGGAGTTACGAGTTTAATACACCTCGTTTAATAGTGTGACCAGAGATCTCTGCTCTTTGTGTGTGTCTATACACACATGCTTACAGGACATTGTTTCTTAACAGCTTCCACTTTGAGATGTCCACATCAGAATAAATAAAGATCAAGATACATTTTGCTTGTGCCCTCTGCAAATGCATATTTGTCCTTGGGTAACTGTGCCTACAGCTAACTCCTGAGGAAAAGTATTACTGCTAAGGGTTGTCTGAAGGTCATGTTAACATTTCAATAAATAAAACATTAAGAGGGAAAAAAACTACAGTGCTTTTTCACTGACCAAAATACATATTGATAGACAATACATATATTTAATTATGTCAAAGAAGAAAGGTAACCTTTAAAAAAAAGTCTTCGTAAAGCAAGAATACAATGTATTTCCCCCCCACTTTTTGTGATGAAAAATGCACCTTTTTGCAATGTTTTGGAGGAAAAAAATGTTGAAACTTATGCAAGTTAATTTCACTTTCCAGTATTTTAGACTACAAATTAAATAATCTTTATTTAATATGTTTGTATGCTTGCACTTTCATTTATGATTACTTGTGATCAATGTTTTTTTTCCTGAGATACCTAATAAGTAGGCAAAACTGTTCAGTTGTGAATGACTATAGGTGACAATCTTTAACATTTACTATGTGAAATCTTTGTTTCCATGTGAAGAATTGAACAGTCATCCTTTTGGGGGAGAAAAGCCAAATCTTCTTGCTTACATTTGGCACTATGAGCAAGAGGATTATGTCTGTCCTACTGCTGTTATGGGCTATGTAGACTGAAACTGCCCTATACCAAATACTTACAGTAAAGTGGGTGTTGTGAGAAGAGACCAGCTGGCTAGTGATGATCATGTGGTGCAGACTGATTGATATCAGTCAGTGTGTGGCTTATCCCTTTGGTAGCTGCAGCATGCATTTATGTGCTGTGACAGAGAAGGTGTCATTGTGGAAAGGACCTTATCACGGCTTAGGCTCTGTTCTTCTTGGCCTGAGGTGACTTTTCCAAGTGACAGTGTTTTATATTTTCAAGACATGTCTTAAGGCAGCCTCTTATGTAGCAGTATCTTAACAAGCAGTTAAAACCACCTACTCTTGTTTCTGACAGAAATGAGAAGTGTGGAAGCTGCAGAGCATTTTCTGTGCTCCTACTTGGTGAACTCTGCAGGGGGATGGTTTGGTACTGTTGTTCACACTTTACAAGATTTTCNGAGTGCAGATAGAGGCCAATGGTTGCCCTGCAGCTGCCCCAAGAAAAAAGTACCAAAATCAGTGATGTGCAGTGATTATGTCCTGACATCACTGGCATAAGGATCTGTGACTGGTTTTGATTCAGTTTTGTATTCTGGCCGTTTGGGATAACTGAATGTCAAATTCTTGTGCCCAGCAAAACAGTTGACTTAAGTATTCCTGGGTAATAAAAGCCATCTCCAGGTGGTACTGGCAACTGTGAAAGCTGCTTCTAGTGGGAAGGCAGCTCACGCACTCCCTTTCTTGGCTCTTGGGGTATGCAGCTGGTAAGTCAGGAAAAATTCTGAATTGCCAAGTTAACCTAGTCATTTTTTTTCCCCAGTTATTGTGAACTTTTTCTTGATCACTTTAATTTTGGTTCTAGGGAATTACTGCCACAGCTGCATTACCCGAGAGTGGTTCATCACTGGCCTTAAGAGCCCTGGGATGGGGCTCACTCTACGCATGGTGTGGAGTTGGATTGCTCAGTTTTGCCATCTGGAAGGCTCTGGGTGTGCACAGTGTGAGTAGCAAGTATGATCCCCTGACAATACCCTATTTTTCTTTGGGTACTACATCTTGGTATGGTATTTCTGGATGTAGAGTAACTAACCAGAGTGTATGGACAGGGGAAGGCCTTCCTACCTTTGCAAAAAGCACAGGATGTTGTGGCAGGAGACAATTTGGGAGGAGAAATAGTTTTGCCCTGCTTATGTTTATTTGAACAGATGTTTCAGATTCTTCACAAAAGAGCCAGTGTTCCAATTTAAAGACTAAAATAGTAGCTGCAAAGTTTGTATATATTTTGCTTATTGAATTAAAGTGTGAATCCTGTCTTTGGAGCAATTGTTTATTTGTCCAAGTTCCATTTTTTGCAGTAGGACACTGGGGACATAAGAAAAACTCAGAGGAAACAGCTTGCTTTCTAGTGCAATTCTGGAAGGGGCAAAAGATTGAGTTTCATGTGCAGTAGAATGGTGGTCCACGATGACATCCACGTCAAGGCAGAGAAACTCAGGAAGCATCTGTATGTCCCAAGAGGCTAAGGCTATCTTTAGTAAATTGCTTATGTTCCAGTGTTGAGTATTTGCCCCTAGTAATGAGCTGTGACTGAAGTGTCCCCTGCAGCTACAAATTTGGCAGAACTGTCTGTGTCCTCTTCAGGATCAGGGATGAATAGACTTCTTTTTCCATTGCACGTTATTTTTTATATTCAGCAAAGCATCTCCTAAGAGGAATGGAAAGAAGATACTACTTCATTGCAGTATTACTCTCATTAGTATCTTACTCAAGTTCTCAATTCTTGTCTAGTCTGCTGATGTATCCTATAGGTCACAGTTTGGGTCCCAAATACAGCCCTACACAACGCCCTTCATATTCCATAGTTTTCAGTGTTGATTGCCAGTAGGATCCAGTAAAGAAAGGCAGAACACAAAAAAAAGCATAGCAGGACATAGAAACCAGCTACAACACATTTTGTTTAAACTCAAGTCCTCCTTCAGAGGCTGCAGTGGAATGGCAGACAAGAGGGAGGTAAAGTGGGAATATCAGTTTATATTCTCTACAGGCTGAGCTACAACAGTCCACTCAGTTTACGGTCAATTATGTCATCAGCCAAAAGGATTAATTTCATGCTATGCTGCCAATTCTTATTTATGTTCTGACAGAGTACTTCTGGTCCTGCTGAAGGATATCAGAAACTGACTCTAGAATACAATTTATGTTAACTGTTTCTCAGTAAGCTTAATGTTTATTTCCTTCCAAGTACTGGCTTGGACCTACAGTTGCCTTGTTTCTCTGTAAGGTTGCTTTCCTTGAGATTGCCTGACAGAAAACATCCACATAAACTTGAGATGGCCAGACCTCAGGATATGTCAGAGTCTGATGGGAGCTTCTGGCTACCTGACAGCAGTGGCTCTTGTGTCAGAAGCACAGAGCACACTGCAGGGCATTTTAGAGACTCATTGAGTGTTCCTGGTCAGAAAGCCGCACCTTACTGTATTTGGGTTTGTATCAATGTTAAAAGGAGGTTGGGGAAACTGCTTGCAAGTGGCTCTTGCAAATGCCTGTTGGTTTCTGTTGTGGAGTGCTTACATTTCACCATAGTGGATGATGAGAACTCCAGGCACTGGAGGAAACAGATTTCTATCAAGAGACTGATTTTGCACAGCTTGCTCTCTCTCCTCTCCACTGACGTGTTTATTGTATTTACTGTAGACTCAATTGCCACTGCAGAAAGGAAACATGTACAGTAGTGCTACTCATTACTGGAGATTCAGAAATTAGTGATTTGTAAATTTTCTGTCACACTTTTATTTTTCTTATTTTACTATATAGCTGTTCAAATCAAATATGTATATATGTATGTGTAAGTTTTAAATTGCTGGAGGTGCAAAAGCAGAAATATGTAAAAAAAAAAAAAAATTCTGACCAAAAAGAAGTTGGCTAACATTAAAAATATATTTCTAGAATAAGTCATCTTTGACTTTTGGTTGTTGGCACTTTTTGCATGCTGCTTTCACATAACACTTGGGACTGAGTGTTGAAAGGCAGTATTTTTGTGCTTAAATGTCAATTTCCTGAACATCTGAGATTAAATAAGCGTTATAAGCTGACCAGTGCATTATTATTCTGGACTCTTTAAACATGCTCATTTTAAGAAGGGTCCATTTGTTGTAGTCATATTTCAGGGTGACATTGTGATACTTTAGAAAATTCTTGGTTGCTATCATATAAACGGAGGTAATAGATTAATAATTAGTTAAAATACTGATCTTGAAAAACAGATGCATATGTTGCGTATCATAAGTATTAGGTAACCACAAAAATATTTGTGGGGAACTATTTACTGAATTTATCACTGAGTGAAATAAAGTTTCTTTCCACCTAAAACTGTTCAGACTGTGGAAGACATTGCAGATTTTACACTAAACTCAACATTTTCATATGAACATATTAATTGAAGTTAAACATTTTAAAGAGAGGCTCTTACAGATTTACTTGAATAAAACTTCTTGAGTCTTCAGTGTGGCTGAGCACTCTTGAATTCAATGACTCTGTAGTACATGGAGGTTTCTAATACTTGGAGAAGTTGAAGTTAAAATTTCAAACTCAGCATCAGGTATTGAGATTTGAACGCTTAAGGCTTTCAAAGACTTAAGGCAGACTTTAGCCTCTGAAAGCGCTATACTATTCACAACCTGAGGAGAGACTAGACTCACGATGCCGGAAATCTTTGTGAACTTCCTAACTAAGGGTTTAGAAGCTGGACAGGGAAGTTGTTCTGCCCTGTGTCCTCCCTTACTGCTGTAACAGTAACAAGTAAAGGGGTATCTGGTAATTAGTGATCCAGCCATTAGGGGTAGCAGCTTCATAAGTTTAAGAGCTACTGGTAATATTGATAACATTACTGATAGCAAATACGGTCTCTCGATATTAAATTGTTTCTCTTGATATTAAAATGTGTTGTGAAATTAATAACCTGTTATGAGTTATGAATATAGTTTTCGATATGAATATTACATTTTTGTTAATATTAAAAAAATCAGGGAAATTCCCTGAGATTCTCTGGATTTTCAGTCGACAGTAAGTAGTTGCACAAAGGGTATTTATAAACATGGAATTAAACAGTTTAAACAATCAGAACTGGGCAAATAGGAACAGGAAAACAGGAAAAATTCCAACTATGTGTGACCATGCAGGCAGGTTGAGGGGCAGCACAAGACACCTGACATGCGCTATGCTCCTAGCCCTTCAGGCTTTGCTGAGGCAAACCCTCCATTGTTTGCTCATCTACTCAACTCCCGGACCCGCAGCAGGAGGAGGAGAGCAAGGGTTAAACCAGCCTGGAATGATCTTTGCCCTACCAGGACAAAATGTCAAGGGTAATAAAATTCTGATTGTAAGAGCTGCAGATGTTCAATTCACCAAACAAAATTGCTCGTCACATGGTGGGAGTACATGAGTGCTTTCTCATCCATTGCCAACTTTCTCCTTGTGATTATCTCTTGGTGGGATCTTAGTGATTATTAACCTTCACTTGTAGAGTTTACAGTAGAGTTCTGAGTGAAGTTAAGACTGAGTTGCCAAGTGTTGTTTAGTACCTCATGTCAGCTTCAGGAGTAAAATACAAGAAACCACAGAGGAAAATCAGGCGTGATGCTTTGGCAGGAATCACAACAAAAGGAGTCAGAAAGAGACCTTGAAACATAGTTATTGAGCAGTTCCCCTCCTGGCTGGCCAGCCCGTGGAGGTGTCTGAAGCTGCTGCACACTAGGGGCTTGGGCTGGCTTTATAAGAGCAGGAGAGCAAAGCTCCTCGGTGGATTTGAAGTACAGCGAAAGATGTGCTCAGTGCCCTTTGTGCTTTGAACTCAGCTGACGTTAGCTGTGCGGTGGTTTGAGACGACAGGCACCCAGCTGGCGTGACTGAATTCCCCTACCCCCGGGGTCGGCGTGCCTGCTGTAGAGATCCATTCTGAGCGTTCTCACGGCTGCAGGAAGGGGGCGTCTCTCCCATATCTGGAAGGTAGAATTGAACGACCAAGGTGGTGCTTCGATTTATGGGGATTTAGGGAGTAAAAGAAGGCTCCCGGTTCTCCTTCCCCGGTGCCCAGAGCCGCGGAGTTCTTTGCCCCGCACCAGTGCGGAGACCGCGCGGGGCAAGGGCGTTTCTGCTGCCCGGCAGCGCCCCCTGCTGGCACGGCGGAAGCAACAGCACGGTCGCGCCCGGCAGAACGAGCTCCTTTTGGCTTTGCCGCTGATGGAACGAGCATGTTTAAGCGTTTTGTTAGTGACTCAGACTTCAAGCAGTGCGGCAGTGGCAAATCATGTTGCCGTTAGCTGGAGCCCAGAGGAGTGGTTTCACTTGGAATTGTTGCCAAAATGCTGTGATTCTTAGTGTTCGGGGTGGGAGGGGAGATGCACAAATTACCATTAGAACAGTGAGTGATTGATACAAATATGTATTACTTTAAGCTTGATGACTGTTTAAGTTATCACCACTTACAAAGTCAGAGATGAAGTGACAAGAGCAAACTGGTACAATATTTCCTTGATGAGTTATCATTGCTATAATTAATCCGTGCCCATCATTCTGCAACAGTGCTGTGATTGCTCAGCAGCTTGTGTCATAGGAGCAAAATGAAGTCACAGTTCAGGGATGCCTCATTCTTACACCTTCTGAGACAGTCTGCATTTGCTGTAGAAGTAAGTTGTGGCTAAGGTCTGTTCCAGACACTTTGGTAATACTAGATTTTTATTTAATCTTTGTGGTTTGTTGGTTCTTAAAACAGTGCTGTGGCAATGCCTACTTCCAGCACTTAAATGGTTTATTGTTAAAGGTGGTTCTCTGTAGCTTTACAATCTGATAGGTTTTATGCCAATGAGAAAACTCAGGAGTGATCTCTATATCTTGATGAGGGATGTATAAGATGTTACAATGTCTCAGGCTGGGTTGGTAACGTGCCCTGACTGCAGTTGTCATTGTTGTAATCTGAGGACAGACTGTAATCAATCCTGCTAGATTCCAATCAATTCTTCAATCTGAAAAAAGAAGAGATGGATCAGTGAGAACTTTGTTTGATAATGGTTTAAGTTCTGTTTGTCAATAATGTAAAAGATAAATCTTCATTTTCAGGACCTAGTGGATGGCATATGCCTGTTTGCAGTTCAACGTATGTTATGTGTGTTTCTGGAATTTTTTTCAGTTTTGTGTTACCCTAAGGAAACCTAATTTATACATTTTGAGACTCTTTAGCAGCACACAAACGCATGCTTGGGAGACAACCGAGAGATTTGCTTCCAAAGAGCACTCCTCATCTGAACTGAGGGCTCATCTGGACACACCCACAGCCTTCGTTACAAAATAGAAGTTTAAACGTTAAACACAAGCTTAATAATTGATATCTGTCTTGAAATGAAATTGCACCACATTTTAAACAAGTATATCTGATATTTAATAACTTCCACATCATGGCATTTTCTTCTTCTCTGGCATTACGTTAAAGTTTTGAGCTTGTAACATCAGAATCCAGTAGCTGGTGACACCTGGTCCAGTGGGCTGATTGTTTTCTCATGCAAAGCCCAGAGATACTGAAATAAATATTTTAGAAAATAATGCATTTGGCCAATTTATAGTTTACTTTATAAAAAGTTGGATAATAATTAAAACATCTTATTTCAACATTCTCTGTATGAAATGAACAAGTATTTTCAGGGAAGTTTCAAAAAATTAAGCTTTTTTTTTTTTAAATTTTGCAAGTATTATGATCCATCACACATTTTTGTTGCTTGAGAAAATGTTAGTTGCACAGCTTTCTAGAATCTGAGTTGTAAACCTCTGTTTCAAATTTGTTTTAAATTAAGGTTATAGCTGTAACATACTTGACAGATATTAAAACATCTCTATGTAGTTTCTTTTCTTTTCCAAAATGTCATTGATTATGAGCCTTCTTTTTAAAGCAGAACAATACCCTCAGCCTTTGTAGAATGAAGCACAGAACAATTAACAAACAAGATAAATTATACTTTAAAAGCCCTTTTGCTCTTCACACCCTCAATAAATTAGATTTTATTTCCTCAGAGATAAAAGCTTCCTTTGTCCCATAGGAAAAGGGCCAGTATGATTCATATGTATGTTTCTGAGATTCTGATTGTTGCTTCCACATCTGTTCCATGTAAAACTGGAAAAATAGTGAGAAGAATTGTGTAGCAATTTGTGACTAATAGAGTTATAAAATATTAGTTAATCATCTTTATAGTGTCTCCTAATGAAATATCCTCATTTTCATTGATCTTAACCTTTAAAACATTAGCAGTCTAAAACAATTTCACAGCTGTAGAGAGGCATCTAAAACAATTAAAAGCAATACAGGGAATGTATGCTTGTCATGGGTTAATTGGTAAGGACATGTCCTAGGGTGGCTGAATTTCTTTAGATGAAATCTAACTTCCAAATCGTAATTTTAAGCATAAAAATATTAATACCACACCCTCTAACTTTGAGAGATAACTTGATAAAGTTTTGTAAGACTCTAGTCATAGGTGCAGTATAAATACACAAGGAGTGTTTGCTTTAAGGGTGGATTTATTTAAATAATAGAATGAGACCATGGAGACCTAGTCCTCAGAAATTACTGATTTGGGCATCTGTAAATAGTACTAACATCCATAGATCTCAGCCAAGCATAGGCATCTTACAGTGGCTGACATTTTAATACTATTTCATTGATCAACAAATGTTGCTATAAAGGCAGTATATACCTTGTAATCATTCTAGTGTTCACCTAGAGTCCTTCCTAGACTTCTTGTAGTTGTTAATAATTTTTTATTATACTTGTACTTTAATTGTCATCTATGAATGAAATTTCTATTACTTACCATGCTTATGTTCGTATAATAAAAACATCTTTTCCTTACTATTTCATGATCATAGATTTCAGTGTAAGTAAAATCTGCCCATTAGAAAAAAAAAAGTTATTTTATTTCCTCAATATATATTTAAATTCAAGCTCCTTGAAAGAAGCTGGAATACTCGTACAAGTTAACACTTCTTCCTCCTGTTCATACAGGTTTTTTCTGTACTGCTTTTACTGCATAATTAGTTTGGCATGGAAAAGACTTGCCTCCACACATATGTACTGCGAGTGTTTTATCCAAGAAGTGAAAAACCCTATGAATTTCAGTGTATACTTGATAAGGCAGAATGTTTATCCAAGGAATAAGGTCGTTATTTTCCTACTGGGAAGCTGCTCTATCTGCTTTATGAATAGGGACAGTTTAAGTATTTCAAGGATATGGGAAGACCATAACTGCATCTGTCTCAAAGAATTATTTTGCTGCGTCTTGGGAGAAACTTGTAGCCTTTGGCTGCCGCTAAGCTGTTAGGAAGCTAGAAAGTATAAAACAACCCTCAAATTTTGGTCTGAAATTGCATTTGTGGAGTAGTTCCACATCACTGTAAGAGAATGAGTGGGTTGATCCCCTTCTGGGCTGCACACAGCTGTGAACTGTATGTGTGCAACGGAATTCTGAATAAAAGCTTATCTGATAAGTGTGAATTGTGCTGCATCTTAGTCCCATGGGATCTTCCTGTGCTTTAAGTATGGTGGTATGACCACACTTGTCTTATGCTTCTCTGCTCTGCTTGGCTGGAGTTGGCCAGCCAGCCCTACCTGGCTCTGACAGGTTTCCTATGTGGGACTCATCCCTGGTCATGGCACTGAGGAGTTTTGGGTTTGTGCTGTCACATTGCTCAGCCACAAACATCACTTTTGGATGATACAATTCGTGAATTCCTGCACATAGAAATGGAAAAAATTACTCAGGCTACCCTTTTCAAGAACTACCTGCTTGCAGACAATTCATGTTTGTCATTCAATTCAGAAATCTAAATTACAACATAAAAGAACTTAGAGAGTTGGAACACTAATCCTGAGGGTTTGGGTCCATTAAGCAACTTGCTTTATGCATGTAGATACTTAACTATTTTAAATTAAATATTAAATTTTAAAATTGCCCAGAGTGACTAAGGAGCAGTGATTAATACAGCATAATAGACTAATCATGTGGATGTCTTTACCAGGCACCCACATTTGAAAGTAAGACTTTGCAGAACTAAATTGCATGTTCCTCATGATTTCAAAAGTGTTTGACTCCATTTTTTTGCATGACATGAAAGCCTTTTGCAGTGAGATGGTATAATCCAACCTTTGTGTAGTTCCTTTTATTTTGAAGCCTGATGCAGCATCACTGAAATCAATGAGAACAGGCCTGAGAATGAGACACTGACTTCATTTGATTTGAAATATCATATGCTAGAAAAAAGTTATGTTCCTGGCACTTCATTTCAGGAAGATCAACATTGTAAATGTATAGAATTTTAAAGAATACCTCTGTATCTCTGAAACTAAAGAAATTAGTTTTCTTCACAGATTGTGGTTTACGGAATTACCGTCTTGGTGTACATAAATTAATAGCTGACTTTCCCATTGATCATAATTAGCTAAGCACTTGTTTTGTTTTGTTTTGTTTCCCTCCAAAATATTTTGGCCTTTAACCAGAGCAGTTTTGTTTTCTTTAGGCTTTTCTGCTGGAATGGCATCTTCTTCCTTTCATGATAGATATACAGAAGGATACTTTCAAGCTATCAGTTAACAGTTCCGGATTTGGGAGCTAAGTGGCATTTGCATGGAAATTTATACCAGTCAAAGTGGAGCTAGTAAAATACTTTTGTGGTGTAGATCAGTTACCTTCTCTTTTGTGAAATGCATTCATTTATGAATGAGTAACATGGCTGCTGCACAATTGGAAAAGTAACATTAGGAAAGTATTTCATGTGTTTTAACTTCTCATGTGACCTAATAATTTTGAGAGACTGCCTGACCCTTCTGACTTGCAGCTCTCAGTACTTCACTAATAGCTTGAGACAGAATATATAGTATCTGTGGGAAGCTCTTACATATGTATAATGATTTGGGAGCTGACAGCTTTATTCTAAGCATTGATGATCCTCTCCCCCTCTCCCTGTAAAGTTAGCTTAGGTTACTTTCATGTTATTTTTCTTTCAAAAAAGCACAGGACGTGTTTTACCCAATTGCACAGTATTTATAGGGGCAGACTTCTGGAAAAAGATGTCTATGTGTTTGTTCAGTTTTAGGCATTGTAAATAGCCCTCTGATTTTAAAGAGAGCATTCCACACTGCATAAGGGTAAGCACATGTATAGGCTTCGTGGAATAGGAGATTAATATGAGCTCTTGATTTCTCTAGATGGCTTAAGAAAATTCTGCTCCTGCTTTTTTTCATGCAAGCCTGAAGCACTGGAATCAGCAAACAGCTTGTGAACAGTGTATTATGACAGTACAGTGTAAGATAGTTAAGTGTTAGGATGTATAGTGCAGCAATTGACCTTTTGAGGGCCATTTTCATAGATCTGTAGTTTGGAACAATCCAAATGTTCATAATGCCTTTACCAATGAAGTGTAAGTTCTAAGAATATAAACCAGGGCTCTATTTTCCATGCTTATTTTAGAGGTCAGCATGGAAACTGGCACAGGGCGACCTGTAGCAAGTGTCGCATTTTACACTGAGGATCTGAGAATCACCTTCAGCTAGCAGGGTGCTTGCTCTGCTCTTCCTGTACTGTAAGGGCTCAGCATTTGCCATTTTCTACAAATAACTTCCTATTTCTGTATGCAGACTTCAATAATCTTTTGCTAACAAGGGCAATCATACTGCTAACAGTAATCATTTTAAGATTTGGTAAGAGGTGGTAAGGACAATCTCCTTTGATGCTTTTCAGTCTGAGACAGCCCATCTGTCATGGAGGCAGGGAATTAATGTAGCCAAGTTGAAAATTATAAAAATAGAATATTTTCCTGAAAGCCCCACCCCCAAACTATATACTGAACTAGTTTAGGTTTAATTACAGGTTCTAATTCGATTGGGAATTCTTCAAAGGATGTTATGGACAAATTTAGAGATTTAGAAAGTCAGGAAATGGAAAAGGCTAAGCTATAAACACAGCTTCACTCCACTATCAATCAGGCTGAGCAGAGAATTAAGGGAGCAGCAGGCTTTACTCATGGAGGTGAGACAGGTCTTTGGCGATGATCCCTTGGTGGATTTCTCTGCTGCTCGGCTGCCTTCTGGTGCTGCAAAGCAATATCCTATAGTCTGGATCCATGCGGCAGAAGCTCAAGGCAGGTGGAAAAGCCACCAAAGTCAGGAATTTCTTGAGACATGACTTCCACAAGACAAGGATTCATGGAAATGACACTGCCTCAGCAGCTGCAGGTGAGAGCCAAACTGCTAGGGAATAGCAGCCAGGAAGTTGGCTGCTGTATGGTCTTAAGTGTAGCTGGGTCGAGGTGCCACCAGCAGCTCTCTCAAATAGACCCCAGGGCTTGCCAAGCTTGCAAATATTCACAGAATGGTGGAAAAGTGGGGAGAACCACCCAAAGGCAGGGACGGTGCAAAACTGAGAGCTGTATAAAAAGGTAGGAGGCATCCAAAAGCAGGGATGGTCAAAAATGGAAACTCAGTCATGGCAGGAGCTCTGTCGCAACAGGAACCTGTCCTATTGGGAGCTCTGTCAAGGCAGGAAGTCTTTCCAGGTGGGAACCTCGTGCCTTCTTCCTTGCTTTACTTATCCTTTTCTAGACAAAGTGTCCATTTGCCATTTTATACAGAGTGTGAAAACCCAGCCAATCACCAGCCCGATTCCCAGCACGGGCTGCCACACAGGTCAGCATGGCACCTGCTGCTGGTCCTCTTTCAAGCCTGCGGCAGGGGGTGAAAGCAGTTTTCGTGCCGGCTTCTCCTTTCCATTTGCAGCCGCAGGATGGGGGGAGAGAAGGAAGGAATTTAGAGTGCTCCAGAACACCATCCCATCTTCATGCCTTGCGAAATTAAATGTGGCTGAGGAGCACACAGGGTACGTACATGCTGTTTTGTGCTGCCAGTCAATACTCCAGTTCAGGGCATCTAACCTCATTTCACTTGGAAGCTAATGCATGCAATTCTTCCTGGTATGAGTACTAAAATAGGAAACTAATAATTCCTAGAATCTGGGTTGGCCTATTATGAATGTCAGACATTAAAGAGAACATTTCTTCGTAAAACTTTCATTCTAGGTTTCAAATAGATTCTTTTAGCCCTTCTTCCATTCATTTTAATATGAACGGCCACGTAAGTGCTCTCAGTAATAGTGCTATCCCAATTCTTGCGTGACATTCTGTCAACGATGTACATTAAAAAGAGATTATTAAATGGAAGATGCTTTTAGGTCTCTATATTTTTGCCACCTGAGGCAGGATCATTAGGTTAAGATAAGAAAATAACAGTGATCTGTAGCTATTTCGGATTATTTAATGCAGTAAGGTAGATGATACCATTTGAGAAAAGAAGCCTGACAGTCAGAGGTGGAACAGTTACTGTAATTTATTTGGCAGGAAAAAACCAACATTGAGCTTTGCAATATCTGTGATAAAAAAACCCAAAATTCACTTGAGTGCAATTCACTTCAGAGAGTTGCCTCCAGGAAGAGAGAATGCTGGAATGTTAAATCAAGAAATGTGTTACAAATTGTTCATGTATCAGTAGGCTGAGAAGGGGCAGCTGAGAGAGTGGCCTGTGATACTGAAGCCAGCAGAAAGAGGCAAATACATTCAGCTTTTAGCCTTCTGTTTGATGCACTATTAATTGAAGACATCACAGCTGAACTGAGTACCCCAGTGTCCGTGTGGCCGGCAATAATAAAAAGACAGCAATTTCAGTGAATTGTTTAAAAAATATGCCAGTACTTAGCAGATGACACATTAGGTTTTATAATTAAATTAATGCTTTTTGACATGGGACCGTAAGCATGTATATTGTGGAATTGGGAGGAAATACAGGACAAAATTTCCAGGATGAGAGAGGGGAGAAGAGTGGTATTGTCTACTAAAAAGAAAAGGCAAAGCAAGACACAGGTTCCTAATTGCAGCAATTCCCTCCACAAGAAGTGCGTGTGTCCCCTGAGAGGTAAAGAAGGTGAAGGCAAGGTCCCAATTCTTGTACCTCAAGTGTGGAATATTAATTAGTTAATGAATCAACCTAACAGAAAGCTCTCGCCACACCGCAAAAGGTGACGGGACACTGGTAAGCCCAGCTCACTGGAGGGCAGTTAAATGTTTAGTCAATAAATTGTATTTTCACTACAAGGGTCTGCTGAAGTTGCAGTGGGCCTGATATGATACTGTCAACCACGTGGAAGCATGAACAACCAACAACCCTATGCAATGCTACAAGATTGGGAAAGGATGGTTAGAGAGCTGTGTAGCAGAAAAGGACCTGGGAGTAATGATGGAGAAGCAGATGAATGTGAGCCAGCAGTGTGCCCAGCTTGCCAAGAAGACCAATGGAATTCTGGCCTGCCTTAGAAATAGTGTGACCAGCAGGACCAGAGAGGTGATTGTCCCTCTGTACTCAGCATTGGTGAGGCTGTGTAATGAGTACTGTGTTCAGTTTTGGGCACCCCAGTACATGAAAGACATTGAGGGACTGGAGCAGGTACAGAGAGGGATTACTAAGCTGGTGAAGGGCCTGGAGAACAAGTCCTCTGAGGATCAGCTGAGAGAACTGTGACCATTTAATCTACAAAAAATGAGACTGAGGGGAGACCTTATTGCTTTCTACAACTGCCTGAAAGGAGTTTGTAGAGAGGTAGCCACTGGTCTCCTCACAACTAATGATAGAATGACAGGGAATGGTCTCAAGCTGCACCAGGGGAGGTTTAGACTGGGCATTAAGAAAAAAATTTTTCACGGAAAGGGTTGTCAGGCACTGGAGGTGGTTGAATCTCCAACCCTGGATGTGTTTAAAAGCCATATTGATGTGGTGCTTGGGGACATGGTGTGACAGGCTTTATGGAGTGGGTGAATTGGCCGGACTTGATGACCTCGGAGGTCCTTTCCAGCTGGATGATTCTACCATTGTCTTAGTGAAGGATTGGTAATTCCTCTGTAAACTGTTTCATTGTTTGTATCAACTGTAACTTGAATAATTACTTTCCAGAAACATTTCTCTAAAGAAGTACCAATTCTTTGTCAGAATTATTCATACACAGAAGGACTTGAACAGAAAATGGCCCAAAGATGTTTGTTAGAAAACCTGATGACCCATAACATAAAATATGTAGGCATATTAGGGAAGATGCCTGTGTGCCTGTTCAGAATATCTAGATTTCCTGGAACCTCTCTAGACAGCATTCAAGAGGTCACTGCATCCAGTGCTTGAATATCACATCCTGTCTTCTCTGCATGAATGTCACAGATTCTTAAAAATAGCAGTTCAAAGCTTCCCCTGTAGATCTTGCTCTTTGTCTAACGGGAATTTAATGGGTTTGATTTTTCCATGCCTATCCTTTAAAAATAATATTGTGTTTTAAAATCTTTAAAGAAACTACATTTCGGTTCTGGCCTGCCAGGACTATTGAATCAGACATTGGTGATAAAACTGTGATAAATATGAGTTTGGCAATTTGTATTAATGTGTCAGTATACAGAATATAAAAATAACAGACTTCCGCTTTCACAACATTTTAATCTAACAACAGGAAAAGCTTGNCTGTATGTATATCTATATCTAACCTATAGCTATATATCTAGATCTAGATCTATATATCATTATGAGTCTTGTTTTCCTTCTTACTGATATATATATTTGAAAAAGACTACCTGAAGGGAAATTGAAGTGAGGAGGGGGTCAGCCTCTTCTTCTTGATGACAAGTGACAGGATTAGAGGAAATGGTTTCAAGCCATGCCAGGGGAGATTCATACCGGGTATTAGGAAAGATTTCTTCACTGAAAGGTTTATCAAACATCAGAGTGGTCTGCCCAGGGTGGTGGTGGAGATGCTGTTCCTGGGGGTGTTCACGTGGTGTGTGGACCTGGCGCTTAGGGACATGGTTTAGTGTTGACCCTTCAGTGCTTGGTGAAGGGTTGAACTGGAGGTTTATTCCAACCTGACATACTCTGTGATTCTGTGAGACTTTGTCACCTGTGTTGTGGGATAAACCTAAAGTGTCAGAATTGACCATTAGGTTTTCTTCAAACCTTGTTTCAAAGTCTTTGAACAGACATATTTGACCTTTAATCCATCCCAAGTACAGAAAAAGGGCACTGCAGTGAAAATACAGGCACGTTCTATGGAGATAATTTTTCTCCAAACAGAAATGTTTTAAATGTGTATGTATATATATAGTAGTTTCTATACCATCCAGGTAAATGGTCAAACGCTTTGGTGCTTTAGAAGGGGAGATTATTGTGTGCATCCCTTCACACTTTTTTTCACTTTATTAACTGAACCAACAAAATCAGAGGGAGTCTTAATTTTCCATTATTTTTACACTTTTATACCTGTTAATTACCTCACATAGCTTATTTTGTGGAATAAGCCTGGGGCTCATGGTGCTACTTGATTTGCTTCTTATTAGCAGTTAACTGTATTTTAAAATATCTTTTATAGATGAAAGAATTCCAAATGAAAATGCAGTCATTGTTTCCAGCAATTCCTAAAAGTAGTGAGTCCACTGTTGAATGGGAAGACTTACTTAAATCCAAGTGAAAAACTCAGACATTTGGAGAAGTC
Organism: Semnornis frantzii; assembly: GCA_013399775.1. Classification (NCBI taxonomy): domain Eukaryota; kingdom Metazoa; phylum Chordata; class Aves; order Piciformes; family Ramphastidae; genus Semnornis; species Semnornis frantzii. The sequence continues at coordinate 1,959 of VWYK01106807.1, read as the reverse complement.
TCAGCAAGAAGAGGAGCAGAAGGAGGAATGTCCCACCTGAAAAACAGAGAAGAATACTCAGACTGATCAAGTTATTGACTGGATTCGCTGAACCTGGGGTTGACAGTTAACATCTATCAGCAAGGGAATTGAAAACAAAACAAAGCAAAATAATTTGTATTTTACTTTCCAGCATGGTTGGAATAATTGATTTGTGAGAAATGAGTCCTTTGAGATGAAGTTGGATCCAGCTTGAAAAAAAAACTCTCTTATGCAGAGTTAAAGAAGAAACTGATCTTCAGTAGTAAATGCAAGGACAAACCCCCAGTAAACTCTTATCCCATCCTGAGTCTAAGAGGAATCTTAGGAAGTGTCTCTGGGAAACAAATAATGGTACTTTCAGTGATGTTCACATATTCCATTAGCTATTAAGTCAGTTACATCAGATCTGTTACTGAACCTGAAGGTAAAGCATACAGTACACCCTTCTGAAAATAAAGGTGATATTTAAAATTGCAACAAAGTAACTAAACCAATCTATTTTTGTTTCTGTGAAGGGCAACATCCAATATGCAAGTACTGACCTGCTTAGGTCCTCTAGTGCACCAGAAGGGATCCTTAAAAAGTGTGCTGTTTTCTCAATGTTAGCTTTTTTATTGGGTCCTACAACAGTGACTCTGATAGTTTGCAGAAAAGTCTCTGCTATATTTGTATGACAATGTAAATTGTAAATGAAAAGGATATAAAATAGTGAGACACCCAGTCTGTCTTACACAGATATTTTCAGCTGAGAAAGTATATGTGCAGGGCTAGGGTTTTTTACATTTTTTACATTTCAGTGATTCCTGTGGCTCTTCTACCAAAAAAAGCAATGTGACATTTTCCACATCGCAGTAATCTCATGGTGTGTGGGTGTAAACTGGGAAGAATAATGTCTTACTCCAACATTGTATTTGTAGAGCTGTAGATCTGTAAAAATGCAGAAGTTAAAAAAGAAAAAAATGGTATCAGTGAACAGTGCTTTGTTGAATGCTCAGTTTTCAGGGTTTTTTTATTAATTGCACACAGTCCAATTAGTCAGTTGTCAGATTTAATAAAGTCCTCTTAAAACCTGTCTTTTGTGATTAAGCCTTTATATTCCTGGGAAAGAACATGGAAAAAAAAAAAAGCTTTAAATGTCAGATGAATAATAGAGAAGTATGGTTTTCTTATGAAACATGACAGCGCTAAAATAGTATCTTTAAAGCAATTGAAGTGTAATAGTTGACATCTTTTTCCATAACTTGATGCTTGTAATCCAATGTTAAATAAATTGTGGTGAATACTGCCATCATATGCACATGAAAAATGGTTCTGTTTTCATATTTCTGTTAGTTTGTGTGCGTGGTGACACCTGCACTGCCTGTGCTTATGCGTGGTAGTGCTGAGCTAGTAAGTTTAGCAAGCTGCCATGTTGTTAAAACTGGTCCAGTGCTGAACTGAATTAACTAAATGCAAATCACACAATGTCCTTAAGGTTGCTTACCTTTAGTTTCTAAGGTGGGACTTGGCTCATCTGTCTGTCTGGATGAAATAACTTACCTAAATCAGTCATTCAAAATTCCCTGCACAATCAGCGGAGAAAGAAGGGACTGGTCAAAGGGTTACTTGCACTGTGCTAACATGAGTGGCTGCTTGTGAAGTTGTACAACGCATCTGACCTGACCTACTGCTGCTGCAGGCTGCCACTCTGCTCTTGCTTACTTCCTATCGGGAGACTGACCACATGAGAACACAGTTCATGAGAAACTTAGCAACAAAATTGAAGGTTTTCTAGCACTTTAGAGCACTGATGGTTAGGCAAGTGCTAGCCCTGGTGCAAGAGACCTGTCCTTTCTGGTAGTGGTTAACCACTGGATCATATTACTCTGTGAAATGAAATTATAATTTACTAAAGTAGACTAAAAGGTAACGAACATATACAAATACATATATGCATAT
>VWYK01106806.1:0-26163 GCA_013399775.1 Semnornis frantzii | reverse complement strand
AAAAAGGAGGAAAAAGAGAAAAAGGGAGAAAAGAGAAAAAAATTTAAAAAGAGCAAAAGATTAAAAAGAAAAAAGAAGAAAAAAGAAAAAAATTTAAAAAAGAAGAGGGAAAAAAGAGAAAAAAATTTTTAAATAGAGTAAAAAATGAGGGGGAAAAAAAGAGAAAAAGAGGAAAACAGGAGAAAAAAAAGAAATAAAAGAAGGAAAAAAGAGAAGAAAAAAAAGAAGGAAAAATAAAAGCAAAGATGTAGCTGCAAAGAGCAGATAAAGTCTTGTACTCAGGGTTTCACTCTTTGGGTGTTTTCCTTTTTGTTATCTCATTAATGAAGAGTCCTGAGGAAGTCTGAGGTGGATTTGGGAGTGTCGGAGCTCTCCAGGAAAGGTGCTGGAGGTGGGATTAGTGCAGGGGCAGGGGATGTGGGGTAGTGACAAAGCCAGAGAATGGGTTGGGTTGGAAGGGACCTTAAAGCTCAGCCAGTTCCAACTCCTCTGCCACAGGCAGGGACACCTCCCCCACTGGAACAGGTCACTCAAGGACTCATCCAGCCTGGTGCTGAACACCTGCAGGGAGTTTGTGGAGCACAGAAGCACCGAACAGGATCAAAGATCTTCTGTGCTCCACAACCTCCCTGGGCAACCTGTGCCAGGCTCTCACCACCCTCTCTTTAATTTCATCCTAGAGCAGAGAAGGCTCCAAGGAGACCTCAGAGCAACCTTCCAGTACCTGAAGAAGTTACAGGGGAGCTGGTGGGAGGTGTCCCTCTGTGTCACAGCAGTAGCAGGAGGAGGTGCTGGTGCTTGTACATCATCCTCCTGCCACACACAAGAGGAGGAGGAGGAGGCTTGGGGCTGTGTTACTCCAACTCAAGGGAAGGTCATGAATGAGCAAATGGTGTTCTTGGCTATAAATTGCTTTTCTGCTTGCCTGTGGAGCCGTGGGGTGTGCAGGACAGGAGTCGTGCAGGCTGCCCCTGCCAGGGTCACAGTGCCCATGTGCAGAGAGCAGGAACTGTGCTTTTGTGGGCCATGGGGCTCAGGATGGCTGATGGCTCAGGGTTCTTAGCTGGGAAGCATTATTTTAAGCACAAATAAAAGGCAGATTGGGAATGCAGACACAGGAAAGCATGGAAATGAGAAAAACTTTGATCAAAATTCAAATCCAACTCAGCCTGCAGCTATCTTCTGAGCAGCATAAATTCTCCTGGATGGCTTTTCCTCCCTTTTAAGAAGAGGATGATGAGGAAGGCATGTGGGATGAAGGAGGTCACCAGGCACACTGCATCTTAGAAGTGCCATTTAATCTCATTTTCTTTGGCCTCACTGATTTGCCTTTGCAGGTTTGTGGCCTCTTGAGGACCATTTTATCCTCTCAGGTGCTCAGGAGTGCAGTGTTAAGAGGACTTTCCATTTGGTGGCTAATTATGGAAAAATTCCTGTTCTGAGTGGGCTGTCCTGAGTGCAGGCTGCTTCAGCTCTGCCTCCCTCCCCTCGGCCCTCACCTGGGGCTCCTTGCAAGGTGGCACTTGGAGAAAGCTACAAACAGCCTTCAGCAGAGGCTCCCTTTGGTGGCATTTTACCCCAGGCAAGTCCTGCAGGAGGTGAGCAGGGAAGGGCTGCGTCCCACCATGCCATTAGTGCTCAATTGATCCAGGCTGCTGCCAGAAGCTGCTCAGGTCTCCTGGCAGTGAGCAGACTGTCCCCCACCACCCCTCCTGCACCTGGCTGCTGCCAGAAGCTGCTGCAGGAGGTGAGCAGGGAAGGGCTGTGTCTCACCATCCCATCACGAGCACTGGCCCAGGCTTCTGCCTCATCCTAGCTCTGAATGGCAGAGTCCACATCCCCCAGGGAGACTTCTGGGGATAGAATCCTCCCATTTTCAGTAGCTCCTGAAGCTGCCTTGCATCTGGTGAATAAACAAACTCAGCACAGCCCGTAGATTTAAAATGCAATTACCTGGAGAGGAGAGATGAGCTTCTGCCTTGTGTGGTGACATTAAGTTACATTATGCTGTGACAATTATTCTACTTTAATGAAGGGGGGAATGTTTAAGACATGGTAAAAATCAGCCTGTTCTGACAGCAGCTGCACTTTCAGGATCTGTTGGAAATGTGCTGGAGTGCAGTCACAAGTGTGGCTGAACATGCTCCATGAAAGCAGGGAAGGCAGCAAACTTTGTAAGCCAGGGCAGGAGATGTGTCCCCAGAGCCCCTCCTTGCACCAGCACCAGCCTGGCTCTGGAAGAGCCACAGGAGCTGTGCTCATTTTTAGACTCCTCTGACTGCAAGAAGAGGAAAGCAGCCAGGGAGATGCTCAGGGAGATGAAAAGGCAGCAAGAAGAGGTCGTTTGTCACAGGGTCCAGAAGTGCCTGTGCAGGGTGGGCCAGGCTGACACTGCCTTCTTCTAGGGGATGCTGGTTGCAAGGGCACTGAGCAATTGGCAGAATCCCTGAATCCCAGCATGGGCATGGCTGGAAGGGACCTCTGGAGGTCATCCAGTCCAACCCCCTGCTCAAGCAGGGCACCCACAGCAGCCTGCCCAATGGTCAGAGGGGCTGGAATCTCTGCAGGGAAGGAGACTCCACAACCTCTCTGTATTTGCAGCCCTCTTGTTTTTCTTTGACCCCCCAAGAGAATCACAGAACAGGAGGGCTTGGAAGGGACCTGCAGGGATCATCCAGTCCAACCCCACTGCCAGAGAAGGATCCCCCAGGGCAGCCACACAGAAATTCATCCAGAGGGCCCTTGAGAGTCTCCAGAGCAGGAGACTCCACAGCCCCTCTGGGCAGCCTGCTCCAGGGCTCAGGGCCTCACAACAAAGAAGTTTTTCTCCTCATGTTCAGATGGAATCTTCTGGGTCCCAGCTTGTGCCATTTGCCCCTTGTCCTGCCACTGGGCACCACTGAGGAGGGCCCAGCCCTGTTCTCTTGCCCCCCACACCCCTTTAGCTCTCGCTGAGCACTGAGCAGTTCCCCTGCCAGGCTGCTCCTCTCCAGGCTCAACAGCCTCAGCCTTCCCTCCTGACAGAGGTGCTCCAGGTCCCTCAGCATCTTCATGGCCTCTGCTGGACCCTCTCCAGCAGTTCCTGTGACCACAGTGTGCACAACCCAAACCCTGCAGCAGTTGCTTAGCTTCAGGGCAGCAAATTTCTCCCTAATGTTGCCAAAACCAAAATTCCAACACTCCAAGGTAATGACAGACTTTAGCAGAGTGCTGGAGTGGGAACTGTGTGCAAGACACAGGGACTGAGGTGGGTCCTGATGGCAGCATTGGTGTCTGTGTGGCTCCAAAGTGGCTCTTTGCAGAGAAGCAGGCTCTGGAGAGAGCTGCAGTTTAACTCCTTTCCAAAGCCTTTCTATTAAAGCCTCATCAGCAGAGCTGATGGAGAAACATTAAGCAGCACAGAGTGTCCAGAGGCCCGTGCCAGTGAAAAATGTTCTCTCTGAACTTGTGGTGTGAACATCAGGGACTCCTCCTGTGCTTCTCTTATTAACATCATAACTCAAGGAGCCTCCTCCCTGTCTCCAGGAACACATCAGCCAGGCTGGGGCTGGCAGGCGAATCGATAGGCTTTGGCTTTAGCAAAGGAGAAGCTCTGATCAATATTTAAAGAAGATCCAAATATTCCTCTTTCTTTCCAGCTGCCTGCCAAGGGTGCAGCGGGGAGGAGGGGAGGGTGGTGCTCCTCTGGGGTTTATTAGTGGTGACCTCCAGCCTGATTGAGCCCATGCCAAGGGCTGCTCAGCAGCAGGGTCCTGGCACCACCAACCTGTTCTGCAGGAGGCTGGAGCTAGGATCAAATAAATGCATCAGACATCCTTCTGTAGCGGGAGCAGGGGAATGCTGCTGCTGCTGCTCAGGGCATGAGTGATGGCTTGGGCTGTGCTCAGCTGCTGGCAGGGATCTGCTTCAAAGGAAAGGTCATGGTGCCTGGGTTATGGTTGGGCTCAGCCATCTTAGAGCTCTTTTCCAAGCTTAATGATTCCATAAGGGTTGGTGGAGAGGGTCTCTGAGAGGCCTTCAGCTCACCTGGAGAGCAGGAAATGCTCAGCAAAAGCCCTTCCCTTTCCCCAGAGGATCACAGAGGTGGGCATGTGCTTGGCCCGAGTCCAGGCAGTGTCCAGCTGTGGCCATCAGACCCAGCTGTGGGCTACTTGGTTGCCTCTGACCCAGCTGGGGTGGCCACCACAGATGTCACTTCTACAAGTTCAAGTTTCTCCCTTTTGTTGGCTAGGGTGAAGAATGCAGAGTGCTCTCAGCACATGTGGGGTTCTCCTTCTTTGTTTGTCTTCCTGCCACCTCAGATGACAGATTTCATCCAGCCCAACTCTTCTGCCTCAGTGGGGATATTACTTCACCTCCAGCTACCTTAAACTAGGTTCTCTGTTTCTGTCTTGGCCAGCTGAGCAGAGACCTCAGGCTGACAATTTCTTGCTGACTTTGGTTGTCAAACTTCAGCCTTCTCTTTCTGAGGGGAGGTTCTGGCTGAATTGTTTCCAAAGCAATATTCATCCTTAACTTCATCATAAAGCATTAAGGAGAATTTAGATAATGAAATCCAAGTCTTCCTCTCCTAAGAGACAGACACAATCTAGGCTCTGTAATTATTCTCTTTCCAGAGGGGAGGTATCCTTTGATTAGTCCAGATTGAGGCTGATCCTCAGATGCCAGCAGGTGAAGATGTCCTGCTCTGCTCCATCCATCTTCAGGCACTCAAGCAGAGCACTTTGCTGGGAGGTGGATCCATGTGTCCTCAGGTAGTTCAACAGCAATGGGGATAAAAGGGGAATAAAAAGGCAGAAATTCTCACACTGAAGCCTGGCAGCTTGTGAAAGAACCTCCAAGGGGAAGTGGTGAAGGTTCTGTCAGTCTTGAGTGGTTTAATATGGAACTTGGTGATCCTGAGGGTCTTTTCCAACCTGAGTGTTTCTGTGAGCTGACCAAAGCAGCAGATGCTGAGCAGAGTGGACAGTGTTGGGTGGCAGAGCACTGGGGAGCATTTGGTCCTTCCTGAGTTCATTGTTCAGTTCAGGCATCTGCTGAAGCTTCGGTCAGGCTCCATGGCTCCAGGGCCCACCCATGGTGACCATCACTTGTGACTGGGATAGGCTGGACCAAAGAGCCAGCATCAGTGGGGTGAGCTTCACAAGGCCAAGTGCCAGCTCCTGCTCTTGGGCACAACAACCCCAAGAGGGCTGCAGGCTTGGGGCAGTGTGGCTGGAGAGCTGCTGGCAGAAAGGGGTCTGGGGGTGTAACAGACAGGAGCTGAGTGTGAGCCAGCTGTGTGCCCAGGCAGCCAAGAAGGCCAATGGCATCCTGGCTGGCATCAGAAATGCAACAGGATAAGGGCAACAGTTTTAAACTAGAGCAGGGAGGGTTCAGATTGGATGTTAGGAAGAAACTCTTCACTATGAGGGTGGTGAAACATTGGAACAGATTGTCCAGGGAGATGATGGAGGTCCCATCCCTAGAGACTTGTCTGACCTGACAAGGTCAGGCTTGGTGAGGCTCTGAGGGACTTGCTGTGGTTGGGGATGCTCTTGCTTACTGCAGGGGGGCTGGGCTGGATGGGCAGCAGGAGCAGGGAGGGGATTGTGCCCTTGGACTGGGCTCTGGTGAGGCCACAGCTNTGCTCACAGGGAACTGCAGACAGAACAAGAGGGAATGGTCTCAAGCTGAGGCTGGGGAGGTTTAGATTGGACATGAGGAGAGAGTGGTCAGACACTGGCATGAGCTGCCCAGGGAGGTGCTGGAGTCCCCCAGCCTGGCTGTGTTTAAGGTGGTTTGGATGTGGTGCTTGGGGCTGTGGTTTAAGGGGAATGTTGCAGAGCAGGGTTCTAGGTTGGGCTTGGTGCTCCTGAGGGGCTGTGCCAGCCTGGCTGGGGCTGTGCCAGTGGTTCTGTGCTGTTATTTCTCTCTCCCTTGCCCATCCTTGGGCTCCCAATGCCCTCTGTCCTTTTTTAACTCTGTCAGAAAAGAAAATGCAATCTGAAAGGGGAGAACCAAATGGAAGGGATCAAACAGCCTCAGCCTGGCAGGGATGAGCTCCTGGGAGGGCTGCAGGAGGTGGCCACCACCACCACCACCACCACGTTTCATGACCTGCCTGCCCATGTCCCAGCTGACTGACAATTGTGGCTGAGCTTGTAGGAGCAACAGGGGGGACAGCTTTTGCCTCTCTGATTTTCACACTTAAACCCTTCCTTGCTCTGCTGTGCCCACATGCAGTTGCACACCTGAGCAAGTCTGACACTCTCCTTGAATCAATACCATGATTTATGCATAAAAGCCCAGAAACCCTGCAAAACAATTGTGCAAGTAATTTTTCATGAGCCAGACTTCAAGCTTTTGCCAACAGGCTAAATTACCCTCTTGTTAAGTGTTGTATTTTGTTCTTCCTCCTTTCTTCTCCTCCGTGTATGCCTTAATATTGATAAGTGTTCTCCTGCATGAGAGAGCATTTGCATGTTTCTGCTAAGCCCCATGTGGCTGAGCACATCAAAGGATCCTTTTGTTCTCCCCCTCTGCCTGTTCCCAAGCCCAGGGCTAGCTCGGGAGCCAGCTGCATGTGTCCTGGCTGGAGGTTCTGTGCTGGGCTTCGAGGCTCAGCCCTCGGTAGCCTCCCAGCAGTTTGCTTAAGCACTCCAAGCAGTGTGGCAGAGCTTTTGCCTTCTGATAGTTAAGCAAAGATGTTTGTGCTGAGGCTCCCTTTTGATTCTGCACTGAGCAGAGCTGACTCAGAGCCTTCCCTGCCTGTGGTTAGACTTCAAGTAGCTGCTGCAAAGCAGATGAATGACGTTAATAATTCCTTCCCTTCCTTCTGTGGCTGCTCACAGATATTTCCTGCTCTGTGTTGCCCAGAACTTGGTTCCTCTCAGTCCCACTCTCAGCTCTCTTACCCTTGCCTTTGGTGTCCACCTCTGCTTGCTCTTCTTGATACCACAGGCTGAAAACCTTCCCAGTACGAAGGGCAGACTCATGTGGTGCCTGTGCCTTTGAGCTGTGCTTCTCCTGCCACAGCTCCACACACCCAGAGTCCTGCCCTCAGACATGGGCTGAGAGATGCTCTGCTGGGCTTGAGCACTGCCTTCAGGTTTGGGCTCCCCAGTTTCAGAGGGACAAGGACCTGCTGGAGAGAGTCCTGCACAGGGCTGTGAGGATGCTGAGGGGACTGAGCACTGCCTGGGGAGGAGAGGCTGAGGGACCTGGGGCTGCTTAGTCTGGAGAGGAGAAGACTGAGAGGGGATTTGATCAATGTTTAGAACTCTCTAAGGGGGTCAGGAGGTGGGGACAGGCTCTGCTCACTGCTGCCTGGGATAGGACAAGGAGCAGTGGATGGAAGCTGCAGCACAGGAGGTTCCAGCTCAACACAAGGGCAACTTCTTGCCTGGAAGGGTCCCAGAGCCCTGGCACAGGCTGCCCAGAGAGGTTGTGGAGTCTCCTTCTGTGGAGCCTTTGCAGGCCTGTCTGGATGTGTTCTGTGTGCCCTGAGCTGCATTGTCTGGTCCTGCTCTGGCAGGGCTTGGACTGGATGAGTTCTTTGGGTCCCTTCCAGCCCCTGACATCTGTGACCTGTGAGGTGATCTGTGGCTGAGTTTCAGGCTTTGCTCCTTGGTGTGTGCCTGGGGCTGCCCCAACACACCTCAGGGACTCCAGCACTGCCAAGAAATGCTGAGGTTGGGGTACAGACCCCTCCTGCTGCTGAAACATGCTGTTTCCTTGGTGGTGCCTTCTTCAGTGCCAGCCATCAGATGCCCGTGTGGCAGAGGGCTGGGACATGTGGGACTGAAAGCAGCCAATCCACCATCTCTCCACTCTGCAAAAGCAGGTTTGGAAGATTGATTCATACAAACAGCAGCCAAATGAGATCATCAAACACTCTGAGCACCTCTCCTGGTCTCCAGCAGCCCATGAGGTCCCCCTGGGCAGCCTGATCTGGTTGCACTTGGCCCTGCTTACTGCATGGGGGTTGGGCAAGGTGACCTTCCAGGGTCCCTTCCAACCCAATGCAATCTGTGAACCTGTGCCCATTCCAGTGCCCCTTCCCTGGCTCTGGGGATGTCAGAGCAGCCAGAGGGAAGCAGCAGAGGGAAAGGAGCAGTCCTGGGCTTCAGCACACCTAATCTTGGTCTAAAAATGCCTCTTACTGAAAAGAATAAGACTTTAACAATCTTGTCTGTCAGAAACAAATTGCTCCTGCAACATCAATGTTCCCCGGCTTAGTTAATGTTTATTTAAATGACCATTTTCTCCTGGCAGATAAAAGATTGAACTGTTTTGTTGCTATTGTTGTTTTCTAAAGCCCTCAAATATGAAAGTGCCTGAAGCCAGCATTTGATTCTCATTATGTTATGACATTTCCCCCCCCCCCATGTAATTTGAATAACACTCTGTTTAACTCAGCAGCTGGAGGGATGTGGCTTTTGCTTTGAATCTGAGGAAGTGGAGCCAGTTCTGCTCCAAAGCACCAGCCCTCAGCAAGCAGCAGAATAAAGCCCTTGGTGCAGGGAGCAGAGCTCTGCTGTTCCCCAGACACCTTTCCCTGGCTCTGGAAATCATCACCCAGGGGTTTTATTTACTGCAGTGATTAGGATAGCATAACCACTCAGAGAGACTGCAGAGCAGGGGGGTAGTGTAATGCAAGCACACCTTTGCATTAGGAAGCAGATTGATAGTTACTGCTCCTGGATTTCCACCTCTTAAGAGATCATTAGGATCAATTAGCCCTCTCCTGCCTAGCTCAGCCTGCAGGCTTTCAGCTGCTGTTTGAGTTCAGTTTATATCCATGGCTTGAACTAAAGCAGATATTTCAGATGAGGCAATCCTGTCCTGGCTTGATTTAGAGACTTGGAGTGAATTCCATTCAGGCATCCCTGTTCTGCACTGCTCCTCATCCACGGAGCTGCACTGGGAGGTGCAAAGCTTCCACTTGCATCCAGACCCTCCCAGGCAAAGCTCCCATTTCCATGCAGGCTGATTACAGAGTCAGAGTTGGAAGTGCCCTCTGGAGATAATTGATTCCAACCCCTCTGCTAGCACAGGTGTGCCCAGAGCAGGTCACAGATGTGGAATGACTCCAGAGGTGTAGACTTCACTGCCTCTCTGGGCAGCCTGTTCTGGTGCTCTGCCAGCCTCAAAGTGAGGAATTTCCTCCTCACCTTTAGATGGAACTTCCCAGGTTCACCTTCGTGCCCCTTACCCCTTGCCCTCTCCCTGGGCACCACTGATTGAAAAACCTGGCCCCAGCCCCCTGCCCCCCACCCTGTAAGGGCTGCTTGAGGGTCAGGTGTTCAGCAGCCCAAACCTTTTGCTTCATCCCACACTTCAGGAGAGCATCAGGTCCTGACAAAGTCCAGATCTCAGTGGTAGCCAAATAAATTTCATCCTCCTTAAGGCTGAACCCATTTACAAGTGAATTCCTGGAGCACTTCAGGGCTTTTGCTGCCCTCCTCCTAGCTGAGGCACGAAGCCTTCCTGCCTCCTGGCCACATGCAAGCTGAAATGGAAGTCAGATCTGATTCCACTTTCCTTAAATCTTCTTACAGCTCCTCTGGGTGCATTCTGGAAACTCCAGGCACTCTCCCCCCCGTGTGAGCAGTTGATGAGAGCCATTAGAAACCTGGGGACACTCTCAGGGGTCACCTGCTCTTCAGCAACACATTTCCAAGGGCTCCTAAACAGCTCTGCTCAGTGTCAGAGCTTTGAGCAGCAGCTCACACCAAGCTCTTCTGCTCAGCCACTGCAGGCTGACGTCCTTGGGTTTCACTTAGTGCAAGAGCCACATCTAAAGCCCAGGTTGCTCTTGAGAAGGTGACTGCAGACTGCCTTCAGCCACCTTGCTGATTGTCAGTCACCTCTGGTCACCTTCCAGGGGAGGCCAGCACCCAACGATCTGGTTTCATTTTGCACACCCTTGTGGCCAGCTGCTGACTTCTGTTTTGTTTTCCTGCAAAGGCCAAGCCTGCACTGTTTTCTTAAAACCTCCAACACCTCATACCAGTGGTGTTGCCTCCAGACCAAGCCTGTTTCGTGTTTCATAACTCTCTCCCACTTCACTGCAGGCTTCCAGATGTTGTGCCTGGTTCCCTGCTTGGCTGCGAGCGAGGAGCAGCTGTGCTCTGGGCTGCCCAAGCCACTGCTCCCATGGTGTCCACTTCCTTATGTCAACACCAGCCAAAAAACTGTGTAAACATGTCAGCAGAGAGAAACCAGGAAGTGTTACAACCATTTTTCATTTGCTTTCACACCAAGCCTCACTTCCAAAGCTGCAAAGTACTCACAACTGCCCCAAGAGCCAGGGAGAGCTTTGTTTAGAATCATAGGAGGCTGGAAGAGACCTCAAGGACCATCCAGCTCCATCCCCTTCCATGCCCAGGGACACCTCACACCAGCTCAGGCTGGCCACAGCCTCATCCAGCCTGGCCTTAAACACCTCCAGGGATGAGGCTTCCACCACTTCCCTGGGCAACCCCTGCCAGGCTCTCACCACCCTCATGCTCAACAACTTCTTCCTAACCTCCAGTCTGACTCTCCCTATTTCTAGCTTGGTTCTGTTCTGCCCACTCCTATCACTCCCTGACAGCCTCAAAAGTCCCTCCCCAGCTTTCCTGTAGCCCCCTTCAGACACTGAAAGGCCACAACAAAGTCTCCTCAGAGCCTTCTCATCTCCAGGCTGAACAGCCCCAACTCTATTTTAATTAATTGATCCATCCCTATAGAAGTTTGAAGAGAAAGGGAAGAAGAGATCTAAAATACAGCATCTACCTATTTATGAGTTATGGCACAAAACCAGCAGCAGGTTTGTTTTTTTCCTGGATATGATTTACGAGCAGCATGTAGGGTAGCAGAAGCAAGTGCCCTAGAGCCATAAAGCAAAGTTGCTCACTGGCAGGACCATGCTTCAGCCTGACACATTGTCTTAAAACACAGCAATCAGTGTCACAGGATGCTGCAGCCACCAAAAAGCTGGTCCAAAAGTGCCAGAGCATCACTGCAGTGCAGAGGAGGCAGAGCCTCAGGGGCACACGTGGAGGGAGCACCTTATAGAATCATGGTTTAGGTTGGAAGGGACCTCAAAGCTCAGCCAGTTCCAACCCTCCCACTAGAACAGGTTGCTCAAGGACTCATCCAGCCTGGTGCTGAACACCTGCAGGGAGGTTGTGGAGCACAGAAGCACTGAACATGGTCTTTGATCACATTGGGTAATTCTGTGCTCCACAACCTCCCTGGGCAACCTGTGCCCAGTGTGTGTCTCGCCAACCTCAACCTGTGCCAGTGTCTCACCACCCTCCCTGCAGAGAGCTCCTTCCTAGCATCCAGCCTAAACCCATTCCTCCTCCTCCTGTCATTCCCAGCCCTTGTCAGTAGTCCCTCCCCAACCCTCCTGTAGCCCACTTCAGATCCTGCAAGGCCACTCCAAGCTCTCCTGGAAGCCTTCTCTTCTGCAGGCTGCAGAGCCCCAACTCTCTCAGCCTGTCCTCACAGCAGAGCTGCTGCAGCCCTCTGAGCATCTTGGTGGCCTACTCTGGACTGGGTGCAGTATCAGTGCAGGAAGGCTGGGGAGGGTCTGTGCTGGTGGGATGAGAGACAGTGGTCTGAGGCTGGAGCAGGGGAGACTCTATCAGGAGGTTCTTCACGATGAGGGTAGTGCAATGTAGGAATAGGTTGCCCAGGGATGGGGTTGAGGCTCCATCCCTGGAGCCATTCAAGGTCAAACTTGATGGGGACCTGAGCAGCCTGTTCTGGTTGAGGATGTCCCTGCTGACTGCAAGGGGGTCGGACAAGATCACATTCCAGGGTCCCTTCCAGCCTGATCCATTCTCCCAGAGGATGCTCTGCTGGAGAAGTTTTCTTGCCCCTGCACTGACAGATTGCTTTAGGCTCGTTTCTTGCTGTGGCTCACCTGCTGGCCTCAGCTGGCAGGGAAATGAGCTCCTGAAGCCTTCCTTAAGAGAGAAACCTCCCAGTGCTTAGCGCCCATCGCCTCGCAGCGGGCTCAGGGTTTGCAGGCTCCGCGGCTGAACCGAAGAGCTGCGACTCAGGAGCTCGCCCGAGCCTGCCCAACAAGCCGAGAGCAGCCTGCTCTGGGCTTTGCTTTGCCGCTGGGGTCAGCCCCGGCGTGTGCAGAGAGCCTTCCTCACCCGGATCTGCCTTTGCGTTTCCATTTCACTCCCCGAGCCTGGGAAGTGCCAGGAGCTGAGCAAGGAGTGAAAATGACTTTCATCCAAAGGAATGTGAACCTTCGGCAGTGCTGGCTGTGGAGGATGGAGGTCTCTTATCTGTTTGTATTCTCTCCTAAGCCACTGGCTCAGAACAAAGGAGGTCAGCAGCCATCATTTCTCTGACCTCTGAATTGCTAAACTCTTCTCACTCCTGACTGTCTCTCGCTGGCTCCAGAAAAATAAAAGCTTTCATACTAAATCCTTTGCAGGGCAAGAAAGAAATCTGTCCCCAGGGGAGAGGAAAGCAGCAAAGGAGAAAATAAACTCTCAGATTACATTTTAAAATTGCTTTATTAACACTTTTCCCCCCCTTGCTCTTGAAACCTTCGTTCCCCTCTGAACGCATCTCAGAACCCTTCTGTTTTTAAACAGGGCTCTCGTTTATAAACCACAACAGAAGGATGAATGTTGAGGGGAGCATGAAAGTGTCTCTGATTCCCCCTTAGCCCCTCATAAAAGTGCTGTGGGAACACCAAATGCCCTATTTCAGTGGCCATCTGCATGGGCAGGGCTTCACTTGCAGAGTCACAGAGCAGTAGGGTTGGAAGGGACCTCTGGGGGTCATCCGGACAAACCTCTGCTAAAGCAGAGCACCCACAGCAGCTTGCCCAGGAGGGTTTGGAATGCCCTGGGAGGAGACTCCACAGCCTCTCTGTGCAGCCTGCTCCAGGGCTCCAGCACCCTCACACCAAAGGAGTTTCTCCTCCTCGTCAGATGGAACCTCCTGAGTTTCCTTTGGTGCCCTTTGCTCCTTGTCCTGTCCGTGGGCACCTCTGAGCAGAGCCCAGCCCCAGCCTCTTGCCCCCCACCTGTAGCTGTAGCTGAGCACTGCTCAGGTCCCTTCTGGGGCTGCTCTCCTCCAGGCTCAGCACACCCAGGGCTCTCAGCCTTTGCTCCTCACAGAGCTGCTCTGGGCCCCCTCAGTATCTTTGTGGCTCTCTGTTGGACTCTCTGCAGTCATTCCCTGTCCTTCTTGAACTGGGGAGCCAGAACTGGACCCAATGCTCCAATCTCTTTTGCTTTTGGCAGTTCCCTGTGGCAGAAGAAGAATGGACACAAACTCACTCTAGGTGCAGAGAAGCTAAACTGGTTTTGGACCCTGGAGCCTTCTCTTCTCCAGCTCTCAGCCTGTCCCCACAGGGGAGGTTCTCCAGCCCTCTGATCATCTTTGTGTCCTCCTCTGGACTCCTCCAGCAGTTCTTAGATCCATCAGATCCCAGAAAGTCTTTTCCAACCAGAGTGACTCTGTGTGTCAGGATGAGGACTATTGCCTGTGAAGGGCACAGTGGCAGGGACAGCTCTGGGCTGGCTGAGGGATCCTTGCAGGAGCAGCTGTCAGAGCCCAGCCCGGCAGGGGCTGCAGGATCTGGACATGTCCCAACAGCTGCTGCCTCCCTCCCTGCTGCCTGCTGCCTGCTGCCTGCTGTACACTGCACTGGGGACAGGGGGGACTTCTGACAAGGCATTTTGTGGGAGCTGCTACATGCTGCTTGTAGACAAGGGCTGTGAAAACTGAAATAAATTGCAGTTATTGTTTCCATGTTTGTACACTTTGCAAGTTCAGAGGCACTCAGCTGCATCCATAACAGCTTGGGCACTGCATCTGAAGTGCTGCTCAGTGCGGGACTGGTACTGCCATGGAGATGTTGGCTGTGCAAGGAGGTGTGGAACCAGAGTCATGCAGTCATACAGGCATAGAATCATAGGATCACAGAATCACAGGATCATAAGAACCACAGAATCATAGAGTCACAGAATCATAGAGTCATAAAATCTTAGAGTCATAGATTCATAGAATCAGAGTCATAAAATCACAGCATCACAGCCTCCTAGAACTGTTCCAGTTGGAAAAGGCCTCTAAGCTCACCCAGTCCAACCCCCACCCCTACACCCCCACAGCCACCAAAGCATGTCCCTGAGTGCCATGGCCACAGGTTCCTTGGAGCCCTTGAGGGTTGGGGACTCGAACATCACCTCCCTGGGCAGCCAATTCCTTTTCCTGACCATTTGAGATTGTTCTCTTCAGTGCTTCTAACTTGACCACCAACTGCTGTGCAGCCTGAAGAGCTCCTCTAAGCCCAGTGAAGCCACCTGGTAGCAAAATGTCCCAGGTGCAGGCAGGTTGTGGCTCAAAACCCTACAGCTCCTCAGTGTGTCTGGTTGGAAGCAGGCACTGTGGGCAATAACTCAGGAAGATATTTTCCCTTCTCCCTTTCATTTACTTCTCTGCTCCACATCTGAGCATTGAAGTTGATTAACATCACCTACTGAAAGTTAATTAAGTCTCTAAGATGTAATAAGGCTAATATGTTTGAGTTCTATCAATCACAGGATCTGGTGAGTCAATATTTGAAATGAATCCATCACAGAGGGGGAAAAGCCTCAGCATGAGTAGGAAATGAAAGGAGGAGGAAGGGCCTGCAGGGGCCATGCTGTGAGGTTCCATCTGCCCCTTCCCTTTGACCCCCAAGCAGGACTCCTCTTCTTCAGCCAGGCCTTGCACATCCCAGCTCCTGATGCCAGCTGCTTCTGCTATACCACCAGACACGGTATCAGCTGGGCTACCCCAAAGCCCTTCCTCCCTGAGGATGAGGCATGTGAGAGTTGCAAAGGAGCCCCCAAAGACAAAAAAATATTGGAAAAATAGAGGAAACAGTGGGGCACAGAGTTCCCTCCTCTGGCATGCAGAGCCCAGCAATGTGCTCTGGTGCCCAGGAGGGGCAATGCCAGTCTGGGGTGGGTTAGAAAGGCTGTGGTGAGTAGGTTGAGAGAGGTTGTCCTGCCCCTCTGCTCTGCCCTAGAGTCCACATCTGGAGTTCTGTGTCCAGTTCTGGGCCCCCAGGTTAAGAGGGACACAGAACTGCTGGAGAGAGTCCAGCACAGGGCCACAGAGATGCTGAAAGGAATGGAACAGCTCTGGTAGGAGCAGAGCCTAAGGGAGCTGGGGCTGGGAGCTTGGAGCATCCTGAGAGGTGACCTCAGCAGTGGTTTGTAGCTCAGCAATGATGTGTTCCTGTGTGATCTGCTCTAGGAGATCCTGCTCTGTCACGGCTTGGACTGGCTGAGCTCTGGAGGTCCCTCCCAGCCCCTGACACTGTGATTCAGCCTGGTTTGAAACTGGAGAATGGGAGATTTAGGTTGGGCATCAGGAGGAAGTTCTGCACAATGAGGCTGGTGAAATGCTGGCACAGGTTGCCCAGCGCTGTGGCTGAGACCCCATCACTGGAGGCATTCAAGATCGGATTTGATGTGGCCCTGGGCAGCCTGATCTGGTTGGAGGTGTCCCTGCTGAGTGCCAGGGTGTTGGACAAGGCAACCTTGGAGGGTCCCTTTGCACCTGATGCAGTCTGTGAATCTGTCAAGTTTGCTGTTCCTAACCCACTGAACAGGCTCTCTGCAAGTGTAGCTGCCCCTCCAAATGGGCATTTTGGCAGCGCCCAGCAATGCCACACTCCAGTGGGCACAGGGAGGGAGCTGCCCCCATTCTTAGGGCTGTGTCAGCTGCAAGGTAGATGAGCAGGAGTTTGACCAGGACACTGAGAAGATGATCCAAAGAAAGCATCTCCCTGGGACAAACAATTCCAATTTACTTTGGACTGCTGTGGCCAACTGTACCCAGCCCAGCAACAACATCTCAGCATCTTGCAGCTGTATAAATCACTCTGCCTTTCATTACTGAGACTTGGTTTCTACTGCCATATAGCACAGAGGAACCTCAAAGAAATGCAACTTTGCCCTGAAATTAATACTTAATCTCCTGGTTTGCTGATTTTATTTTTCCCCCACTCACTGAATGCTGTGACCTTGTAGTTCAGACTCTTGGTGGGACTCTGCTCCACATTAGAAGCTGTTTTCAGGAGGAGAAATTGTGTGAGGAACCCAGAATTCCCTAGCAGGGAGATTTAATTTAGATAGCAGGGGCTGATCACGGAGACGTCTTTGTAGGATGCTAAACTTCCCACGTTAACAACCAACAAGCAGCAAGCAGGGAGCAAAAGGGATGCGCAGCAGAGAGCTGCTCCAGCAGCTGTGGTGGCATCTGCCTCAGGCTTCCCACCAGAGCCACAGAATCACACAGTGGTGAAGTTGGAGAGGACCTCTGGAGATCATCCTGCTCACCCACCCTGGCTGAAGCAGGGCACCCCCAGCAGCTTGCCCAGGGTCACAGTGCCCAGCTGGGGTTGGAAGCTCTCCAGAGGAGCCTCCACAACCTCTCAGTGCAGCCTGCTCCAGGGCTCCAGCACCCTCATGTTCTCATCCTGGGTTCCAGTTTGTGCCCACTGCCCCTTAAGGGTCCTGTGCCTGAGCACCACTGAGCAGAGCCCAGCCCCAGCCTCTTGCCCCCCACCTGTAGCTGTTGCTGAGCTCCAGGCTCAGCAGCCCCAGGGCTCTCAGCCTTTGCTCCTCACAGAGCTGCTCCAGGCCCCCTCAGCATGTTCGTAGGCTCTGCTGGACTCTCTCCAGTCATTCCCTGCTGTTCCTGAACTGGGCAGCCCAGAACTGGACCCAGTTCTCCAGATGAGACCTCACCAAGGCAGAGTGGAGAGGTAGGAGAACAATTCCTGGTGCCCCCCAGAATCCTGCTGGCTTCCTTGGCCATGAGGGCACATTGCTGGCTCATGATGTCCACAGCACCTCCTCATCCTTCTCCACGGAGCTGCTTTCCAGCTGCAGGTTTATCCTCAGACCCAAGACAGAACTGCTCCCCAGGTGTAACCCAACTTGTCTTGCTTTGCTGGGGTTTTTTTTTCCTTTTCTAAATCTTGGTGATCAATAACACAGAGTTGGTTTTTAGAGCATAAATCATCATTGCCTCTGTGCTGAGGGAGTGCCTTCAGTCCTGGTAATGAGACTGAATGATCTACTCTTTGTTTTGCTCTGTGAGCTGTTTGTCATGCTGAAGAGGCTGCTGTGAGTGACTCACTTCACTTGGAGGAGAGATTTATTTTTATAAACCATTATTCCTTCTCTTGCAGTAGCATCCCCACCACCCATCTTGGTGCTATCATTTAAATCCATGTTTACATGAAGCCTGTGAAGGATCTGCTTCTGCCCCCTCCACATGGGCCCAGCTGCTGCCAGTGCTGCCTGGATCATGGTTTCTGCAGGGGGAAATGCTGGTCAGGCTGTGGGGACAGTGCTGGAGGTGCTCCTCTGAGTTATCCTTAAGTGAGCAGGTGGTGGTAGAAAAGTAGGAGCATGATCATAGAATGATAGAATGGCTCAGGTTGGAAGGGACCTCAGAGACCACCTACTCCAAACCCCCTGCCATGGGCAGGGACACCTCTCAGCTGGCCTTGGTTACTCAAGGCATCATCCAACCTGTCCTTCAGCAGCCCCAGGGACAAAGCATCCACAACCTCCCTGGGTAACCTGTTCCAGAGTCTCACTATCCTCATACTGAAGAACTCTTCCTCAGCTCCGCTCTAACCCTGCTCTCCCTCAGCTTCAAACCATCCCCCCTTGGCCTTGTCCATAGACACCCTGATGAAAAGTCTCTCTGCAGCCTTCCTGGAGGATCCCTTCAGCAATTGGCAGGCAGCTCTAAGGTCCCCAGAGTCTTTTGCTCACACAGGGCCAGCCACACTCACAGCTCTGACCCCCTGGTGTCTTCCTCTCCAGCTTTACATTGGTCATCTTCAGCCTTCACCCATGGGTAACACTAAAGCCCAGCAGATGCCCACAGGAGGAACTGCTGAAGAGCCACAGCCATGTGTGGGCAACCTCCTGCCACAGCAAGGAGAGCTGCTGCTGTGCAAGGGGTGAGTGCTGCTGACTGCTGCAGAGCTGGGTGGGGATGCAGGGATGAGGGGAGGCCAGGATGTGGAGCTGCCCTTTGGTGGGGCTGGAGCTGCCCGGATGCCAGGATGTGGAGCTGCCCTTTGATGAGGCTGGAGCTGTCTGGGTGCCAGGATGTGGAGCTGCCCTTTGATGAGGCTGGAGCTGTCTGGGTGCCAGGATGTGGAGCTGCCCTTTGATGAGGCTGGAGCTGCCTGAGTGCCAGGATGTGGAGCTGCCCTTTGATGGGGCTGAAGCTGCCTGGAGCCAGCAGGGAATCTGTGCAGGGCCTTGGTGGGACTGTGCTGGCTCTAGGCATGGCAGTCTGCAGGAGCCTGCTCCTCATTCACACGTTCACAGGTTGCATTGGGTTGGAAATGGCCCTCAAAGGTCACAGAATCACAGGAACATCCAGGTTGGAGAAGATCACCAGATCCAACCTAACCATCTTGCCCAGCCCCTGTGGGCAGCAGAGACCCCTCCAGCTAGCACAGGGCATTCAGGGCCCCATCAAGTCTGACCTTGGATATCTGCATGGATGGAGCCTCGATCTCACCCCTGGATAACCTGTTCCAGTGTCTCACCACTCTCATGGTGCAGAGCTTCCTCCTGATGTCCAATCCAAACCCACCTGCTCAAGTTTCAAGCCACTGCCACTTCCAAACCACATTCAGCTGCTTTCAGGGCTTGGCTGTAGCACAGCCCCTGGGAGCCTTGGGCTGGGCTGGTTCTTAATCCTCAGCTCACGAAGCCATCTGAGTGATGTGAGTCCCAGAGGAGATTGGAGCATTTGTAGCCTTGAACTTGTAAAGCTGCTCGTGTGGCTCCCATTTGTGGGCTCTGCTGGCTGCAGAAGCAGTCAGCTGCTGGCTGCTGCTCTGAGCATCTGCTTCCTTCAGTGACCTGCCCGGCTGCAGGGTCCCTGTCCTGTGGCAGGACTTATGTCAGGTGGGAGCTGTGCAGGCTCTCAGCCTGGGCAGGCTCTTCCTTTGAAACTCACTTGTATCAGAAGTGATTCCTGCCTTGTCTGGGATCTTCTTCCTGACAGTGACTTGCAACTGATGCTTCAAAAGAATATGCAAACCCTCCTGCACTGTCTGCAGCCTCTCAGCAGTACAGGCAAGAAAATTGCTTCCTGACCTCCGTCCTTTCGTAACCTGGAGCAGGAGGAGTCATAATCTCAGCAGCTCTGTGTGCTCCAGTTCCTGAAGCTGCAGATTCTCATCCTATTAATTTGGACAGATTTGGCACCAAACAGTTGTAGCTTAATTTAAATGTCCATTCTAATCTTGCCCCTCTCCCTCCTCCCTTGCTTCAGTTGAAGACAACAATCTGTTTGTGAGATGAAATGCTTAAAGCACCAGGTGAGGGAATGTGGGCTGGAGTTACTGCTGTTAGCTGGTCAGGAATGGGCTGTTTTGTTTGGGGAGTTAAAAGCTTTTTTGGGCAGCTTGCTCTGCCTCCACAACAGAAATAGCAGAGATCAGTTTGGTTGGTTGGTGGAGAGTGATGGGCTCATGGCTCTTGCTGATGAGGAGTGGGTTAGAGGTGAGGGTTTGATTTTAGCTCTTCTCCTGGCGTCTTGTGTTTATTTTCACCTGTCAGTTCAGAGAGCCATGCAATTGTTTCAGTTGGAAAAGGCCTCTAAGAGCATCCAGTCCAACCAGCAACCCAACACCACCATGGCTGCTAAACCCTGTCCCCAGCTGCCATGGCCACACACTTCTTGAACACCTCCGGGGTGGGGACTCCAGCGCCTCTCTGGGCAGCCTGTGCCAGTGCCTGACCCCTCTTGCAGTCAAGAAGTTTTCCTAATCTCCAACCTAACCCTCCCCTGGCACAATTTCAGGCCAATTCTTCTCATCTGTCACCTGATACTAGGGAGCAGAGCCCAGTCCCCCTCAGGCAACTGCAGAGAGCAATGAGCTCTGCCCTCAGCCTCCTCTGCTCCACACTGCACACCCCCAGCTCCCTCAGCTGCTCCTCCTCAGCCCTGCTCTCCAGACCCTTCCTCAGCTCTGCTGCCCTTCTCTGGACACACTCCAGCAATCTACATCAGCACCTCAGCTCCAGGTGCCAGGTTGGGCAATTGGTACCACTCTTCCCTTCACCACCTGCTGCAGGTCCTGCACAGCCTCACTGCCCCATTCCCAAGCACTCACTGCTGGGCACTGCAGCTCCTCAGCCCCCTTCCAGTCAGCAAGAAATCTGCAGGTCGATTGCTGTGTCTGCTCTGATCAATATTTATGGGCATTAATATTGTTTCCAGCATCTAACCAACAAGGACATGAATCTCCAGCCAGGCCCTCCACACTCCCCCTGCTTTGGGGCTGCTGTAATTCACAGGCAGCACCACAGTGACTTCGTGTTGGGTGAATGTTGAGCCCACCACGAGAGGTGAGGTTAGCAGAGCTGAGCAGACCTCCTCAAAGCCCTTCCTTGCTCCCCTCCATTTTTCTAATCAGGAATGTTGTCACTCCTCTGACAGATTGCTAATGCTACACACAGGCACGTAGCAGAGGTGGTGTTTTTCAGTCAGGTATTTCTGTGCTGATAAACAGGCTGGCATAGACAAGTTACCCCAGACCCTGCACCAGACTTTGCCTCTAAAGCCTGCCAAAGCCTTGAGAGCCCCTGGCCCGGAGCCAGGAGACCTCTGTCATCACTCCTGGCTCCTCCTCTGCAATCCATCACCACTGACCCATCCCCCAGTAGCTACCGGAGGGAATCTGGCATCTGGTGCACGTCTGTGTCCCAGCCCAGCTCTGGTGGCTTCTCCTTTATCTTGGTGTCTGCCTCAGAGCTGCTGAAGCAGAGGGAGCTGTCTGCTGGATTCAACAGGCTTTGGGTGATGCTTTTCTTCCCTCAGATATGTTCCTCCTCCTGTTTGTTTTTGATGTCCTTCATGCCAGGGCACAGAAGTTCACCTCCTGCCTGTGCTTGCTCCCTACCCTTACTCCATCTTACTCCATGTCTTGCTTTTACTGAGCATTTATTTCTAGCTGCTGTGTTTGGGAGATTCCTTGGCCTCAGCATTTCCGAGCTGCTTTGGGAGGGCTGCTTCCTTATCAGACATTTCCCAGCAGGGTCAGCACTTCAGCTAGCCTAGTTTGGTGCTGAGGAGAAGTTAGAAACCCCCCAGCTTCTGGTTAATGTGGACCAGGGCCGTAGGTACCACAGGCTGTGATTTAGGTTGTGATGCAGAGGGTTTGGTGATGCCCATTCAGGCTCTGCAAATGTTGGTACACACAGCCTGGGGCAGGTCCTCTCCTCCTCCACTCAGTGCCAGGCTCCTGCATCTCCCTGTGGTTCACCTCAGCAAGCCCCAGCAGCTCTGGTGAAGTGCAGGGAGCAGCAGCTCCATGGTTTGTTTTTTCCCTTGCACCTTCAACAGCAGGGCTAAGAGTAACCAGAACACAGTTACAGTCTGCAGAGCATGAGGGCAGCCAGGGTGAGCAAACTCTTCATGCATCATGGACCCTTCAGTCACCCTGTGTGACCCATGAGGCTGGGAGTGAGGCAGTTGTCTCCTGTGTCACCCTGTGCTCCTTTCCTTCGGGAGCCAGAGCCAATATCATCCTGTGATTAACACTTGCACTGCCCTGCTGGAAGTCAGAGTGTGCCTGTGGCAGAGGGGGCTCAGAGCTGCCTGCAGGGATGAGGCACTGAAGGCATCTGGAGCCCCTTGCTGCCCTGGAGCTGCCTCTGCCCTACCCCATCAGTGTGTCCAGCTCAGCTCAGGGCTGTGAGCTCCATGCAGGAAGGCACTGGGCAGAGGCAGCCTCTGGCTGGGGCTCCCTGGGTGGCTGTAGGGGATCCAGCAGGAAATGCAGTCTGGTTTGGGGCAGCTCCAGCCTCTCAGTACTGCCTCTGCAGCCGACCTGCTCTTGCAGTGAGGGGGAGGTCAGCCAGGAGGTGTGAGCAAAGGACAAGAGGCAGGCCTGTGGCTGACAGCAGGGTGGGATGCAGCCAGGCAGGGCTGACCCTGCAGCCTCTGGCCGCTGCTAAGCACCTGTGAAGAGCTGCTTGCGGTGGTGTTGTGCCTGCAGGAGGCTCCGGGGCTGTGTGGGAGCAGCTGAAGATGGAGCAGGCAGGCTCCACAGCCGCCTGTTCTGATGGGGTGTGGAAGCTGCTGCTTTAAATTATTCATTCGTTTGCCATAGTTTGTTTGTTTTATATTTAGTGTGACATGGTCTAGAGGTTGGAGTAATTTTCTAACTCACTGAATGATCTTTTCTTTCTATTTTATTTTTTTCCCCCTTTTTAACTCTCTTAAGCACCTTCTCTGTCAAATGAAAACAATTTTCAATCAGGAGCCTCAGCTCACAGCCAGTGGACTTTATTTCCTCTGAATCTCATTGAGCTTTGGATACATTTCATTTAAATACATTTGCATGGGGAGGCCAAGGTAGGCTTTGACTTGGGGTGAACCCAACTCCTTTCCATGCAAATGCTTACAGAAGGGACTGACCCCAGCAGCATCCAGGTTAAATACTCTGCTGCATGCTGCTGTGTGCTGGCAAATGTAATTAGCATGCTTCTGCCTCTCTCTTTCTTGCCTTTTTATCTGTTCTTGGGTTTTTTTCAATCAAAGTAAAGGATTTGAGTGTGGTGGAGGAGACTGGGGGGGGGGTTGGGTTTTGTTCATTTCAAGGCTGGCATTGCAGTGGGAATTGCCCTGCTGGCAGTGCAGCCATGAGCCTGGGCAGAGCTCCTTCCCTGGGCCAGCCTGGCAGGAGGAGATGCCACAATGCCACTTTCCTCCCCAGGTTCTCTTCCACTGAGTCATTTATTAATTATAGTGTGCCCACTGGAGAATAAAACCTTGGCCTAATTCATTTTTTGAGTGTGGTGGGATGGGAGCTTGCTGAGGACCAGGAGCAGAGTGTGAAAGACAAAGCTGCTATGGGGTGAGTGAGGAGGAGCAGAGCTGGATTGGTTTTGTGGGAAGGTTTCAATGCACCTTTGAGAGGAGAGAAAGGACCATGCCAGGGGTTGGAAAACTGGGGAACAGGATTCATTCAGTGAAGGTTAGAGCCACCAACCCCCAGGGCATCCGTGAGAGTTTTGCTTCTCATGGTCATAGATTCAGAGCAGCTTAGGTTGGAAGGGTCTGCAAAGATCACCAAATTCCAAGCCCCTGCCATGGGCAGGGACACCTTCCACTAGTCCAGGCTGCTCAGGGACTCATCCAACGTGCTCTTGATCAGCCCCAGGGAGGGGGCACCCACAACCTGCCTGGGCAACCTGCTCCTCTGCTTTTCCTTCAGAGAGATGGTGAGGGAGAATGGAAAGTCTCTGGCCAGGAAGGTAGTTGCAGTAATTTCAGGCTGATTTAGCCTCAGAAATGTACAAGCTGGTGAAATATTTGGCCTGAGATGAAATGCAGAGCTCCTTGAGCAGCCCCACTGTGTAATGAAGCTGCCAGGGCTGGCATTCCACTCCCAAAGCTGTGTTTAGATCCCATCCAGGCAAAGGAACTCTGCTGTTGCCAGAGGAGTTATTGGTACCAGCAGCAGCACCCAAGCCCAGGGCAGGAGCCACAGCATAAATCAGCTGTGCAATCCAAACAGTTTGTGGGGAGCCCTGAATGGCTCAACCACTGCTTTAAAGCAAGTGCTGATGTGTGAGAGAGACAGAGAAAATGCAGCTGAGAACATCGAGGCTCAGTCCTGGAGAGTCTGGGAGAAGACAAACTTGGAAGGAAGGACAATTCTGATCAGTTTCTTAGCAGACATTTTGCTGAGCTCACTCTTGTCCAGGTTCTTCGGGAAAGCACTCAGAGGCTGTGGCTGGCTGTTAGAAATGGTTTGTGTGCTCAGCACCTTCTGCAGGAGAGGTTTGAGCTCCTGTCAGTAAACACTAAATAAATTATAACAATAATTAAGAACCTGCCACTTTCTATAAAGCCTTCTGCTTGCTCCACTTTTCCTAAGGTGAAAACAGACAGAGGCTGCTCCTGGGCTCTGGTCTGCCTGTCCTGTGGGCAGGGAATGGCCCAGGCTGTGAGCATGCTGAGCAGGGCAGCCCTGAGCAGAGATCATAGAATGAGCTGGGTGGGAAGGCACCACTAAAGGTCTCCATCTACATACCCCAACCCAAATGGGCTTTGGGGAGTGCAGAGGAGGAGACAGAGGAGGGCACAAAGATGATGTTCAGTCTGGAGAGGAGAAGGTGACCTTATTGTGGCCTTTCAGTGTCTTAAAGGGGCTACAAGAAAGCTGGGGAGGGACTGTTTAGGCTGCCAGGGAGTGACAGGACTGGGGAGGATGGAACAGAGCTGGAAATGGCGAGAGTCAGGTTGGAGGTTAGGGAGAAGTTGTTGAGCATGAGGGTGGTGAGAGCCTGGCAGGGGTTGCCCAGGGAGGTGGCGGAAGCCTCATCCCTGGAGGTGTTTCAGGCCAGGCTGGGTGAGGCTGTGGGCAGCCTGAGCTGGTGTGAGGTGTCCCTGGGCATGGCAGGGGTTGGAGCTCGATGCTCCTTGAGGTCCCTTCCAGCCCTGACTGGTTCCATCAATCTGTGAACTGAGCTAAAGGTTATGCAAACTCCTGCAAGTGTTAAAATGCACCAAGATGTTGATTCACACCAGGTAGGCTTTGATCCAGAGCATTAACTGACTACTGGCACAGCCCTCACCCAAATCCTGCCCAGGGACATTTTCCTCCAGAAGAATGCTCCTAATGAATTGAGTTTCTGCATAGAAAGATAAAACCTTTGAGAATATTTATATATTTTTTTTCCCTAGCATGTTCTTATGGAATGTAAAATTTCCTCAGATGGGCACTGGTTGTAGCTATCATATTTAATTAATCTTCTCCCTCAAAGAGGTTTTTATCCTCCCACCTTTGTAATTCAGCTCAGGTCACTCCACTGGGATTTTCTCCCCCCCTGTCTCTGGCATTAATGCCAATTCGATGCATCACTTCAGATGAGAAGATGGAGGAGTTCAAACCAGAGGTGAGCAGGGGTTATGCAGTTTGGAAATGCAGGAGGTCTCTGGCTGAATATAGATACTACCCTCCTGCTTCAAAGTGGTGCAGGAGCCCATTCCACTCGTCCTAAAAACTCATCCCTGCATCACACCAGCTCAAGAGAGCTGCTCCCCTGCAGGGCCCTTGCTTGCCGTGGCTTGGAAAGATTCCTCCCAACCCAGGCACAGAGGCAGAACAAATGATAAAATATTGTCTTGGTCTTTTTTAATTTCTTTTCCTGCTTCGTTTCCTCCTCTGCTCAGCAGTTTGGTGCCTTTGAGACTCCTTCACCTCCCCCCTGCCAATCTGCAGCACAGACAGATGTTCCCAGCACGGTGTCTGCTCACCTCAGTGACCTGCACCTCAGGGAGGGTGTTCAGGTTGGAGATCAGGAACAATTTCTTTGCTGCAAGAGTGGTCAGGGATTGGCACAGGCTGCCCAGGGAGGTGCTGGAGTGCCCATCTCTGGGGGGGTCGAAGGAATGTGTGGCCATGGCACTTGGGGCCATGGCTGAGTGGGCATGGAGGTGTTGGGTGGGTGGTTGGACTGGATGCTCTCAGAGGACTTTTCCAACCCAAATGCCCTTTCAGAGCCCACTCTGCCTGAAGTGTATCAGAGTTATGGGGATGAGATGCAGAGTTTGGATTGTGAATTGCTGCTCAACTGACCCTGTTCCCACCTGAGCTTTTTAAACCTGCAGTAGTGGCTGCTGTCACCTGCATGGCAGTGAGAACCTGCAGCTCTACAGACATACTTGAGCAGTGTGCTGGAAGCAAATCTCTCAGTGTCTGCCCAGAGTTTTCCAGGGTGTGGAAGTTCAGGGCTGTGGCTGATTGCAGGTCAAATCTGATCATAGAACAGGTCACTCAAGGACTCATCCAGCCTGGTGCTGAACACCCGCAGGGAGGTTGTGGAGCACAGAAGCACCGAACGTGATCAAAGATCATGTTTGGTGCTTCTGTGCTCCACAGCCTCCCTGGGCAACCTGTGCCAGGCTCCCACCCCCCTCAACCTGAGCCAGTGTCTCACCCTCACTTTAATTTAGCACATGGCTCCAACACTTCCATGTCCTTCCTGTGCTGGGGGCTCCAGAACTGCACACAGGACTGCAGGTGGGGTCTGAGCAAAGGGGCAGAATCCCCTCCCTTGCCCTGCCCCACGCTGCCCTTACTGGGCACACAGTTGCTGTCTGGGC
>VWYK01106805.1:0-11834 GCA_013399775.1 Semnornis frantzii | reverse complement strand
GTATAAACCTGTTTTGGCCTACTCCGGCCTACCGTGACAGTCCTCTATGATTCTTGTGGGGCCAGGTTAAGATGAAGCGAGAGAATGGCTCAATCCAGCTGCATGCAAGATGAGTCAAAGTGTGCAGGGACATTTTTAGGAAGAAGGAGCAGGAAGAAGTGGAGGACAGGCAGATACTGAAGCCTGATGTCATTTGTACCAGCACAGCTTTTGCAGCTGGTAACCTAAGCCAATTTTGGCAGCAGGCATGAGGCTACCTTACATGAGGAAATGGGATCAATGTCTGAACAATTTCTCTAGTGTATTGGACAAGGGCTTTTCTTCAGTGTTAGAACCAGTGGATTATCTTCACCAACTTATTCTTTGTGAGTGTTAAAGGAAATTTCCAACCTGCGTTACAACCCTAGGCTTGCCTGTCTCATAACCCACTAGAGACCTGACTCATGAGTCCACAAAATGGCACTGGCTGTTCTGACTGTTCTTCCAACACACCAGAAAGTGAATAGAAGCTCTTTTCTAAAATATATTTGGGACTTGCAGCTGCTGGTCATGTCTTTTTCTTCCCTTCTTCTCTTTTCTCTAGCCTCATCTCCTGCTGCTGCTTTTCCCTTGCCCATCATCTCTGGCTCCAGAAAGACAACTCTGCAGGCAGTGGTTATCTCAGGATTCAAATACAGCTTCTCCAACTCCAGGAACACTGGCAGCTCTTCCTGGGAGATACTGCTGTAGGGCAACTCCACTTTTTTTCAGTACTGTGTGTGATGTTTTGGCTGTTAGTGGTAGCACCAAGGCAGAAAGCAAAACTACTCAGGGGTACCAAAATAGATAAATCTGACAGCGTCAGAGCTTTTCCCCACATATCTTGTTATGATTTAGGTAACTGTCTGCCATTAGTAACAGACAAGCTCTATCACCTGATAGAAGGGTTAGGCCCACATATATGAAAGGACTGATGATGAAAGATGGTGATGAATGCTCTCCTCTTAATGTTTACCACTTTCTTTTTGTGTTTTCCCTTGTTCACTCCTCAGGTGCACGGCATCGTTCGTCGCTCTAGTTCCTTTAATACAGGCCGGATCGAACATCTCTATAAGAACCCCCAGGCTCACATTGAAGGAAGTAAGACTTTGCTTTTATTTTTAAGGGGTTGTTTTAGGCTGCAGTTTGTGTTTGGTGGAGAAAGGTCTGCAGGAGCAGGAAGGGAATCCCAGTTTCCTCCACCTAAGTGCTATTAACAAGTAGTTATTTTTAAGCTGCGCTTGATTTAGGATTGGCCATTAAAAAACAAACAAACAAAACAAAAAAACAACCACAAAACCCCAAACAAATCCCAAAACTAAGCAAATGCCAAAACAAAACCCAGGACAAAAACCCCAACAAACAAACAAAAGCAAACAAAACCTCACCAAATAACAAAACAACAATCAAAAAAACCCCAACAAAACCAAGAAACCACAACCAAACAAAACTGCTTGATAGGTAAGCTTGCCTTTCTTTGCTGATGTTAGCTAGTTGCTCTGTCTCAGAAAGAAAAGCGATGATTTTTCTCTAATGAAAATGTGACACAAAGTACAGATACTCCTCTGTGTGTGAGTTATTTAAAAAAGGAAGATATGAGAGGATCCAGGAAGCCACTTTCTGTGGTGCGGAAATGCTGACTCAGTTCACACACAGCTTGGCAGCAGCAAGTGGAAAATGGCTGCAAAAAGCCATGTGAAATTTGGAAGGTTCAAAACACTGAGATGTCAGAATAAAATCAGGTGGGGTTTTTTTGAGGCAGTTATTTTAAACACTCTACTTCTGTTTCTTCTGTTTCCTCGTGAACTTCTTGGTCTCTTCCAACCCCTACTACTCTGTGATGCTTAGTGCCTAATGGTGTAATGAAAGGATTAAAAATTAA
The DNA here is from genome assembly GCA_013399775.1 of Semnornis frantzii. Lineage (NCBI taxonomy): Eukaryota > Metazoa > Chordata > Aves > Piciformes > Ramphastidae > Semnornis > Semnornis frantzii. The sequence continues at coordinate 9,934 of VWYK01106805.1, read as the reverse complement.
TAATGATATTAATTTTGATGTCCAGGCAGAGATTGTTAATAACTATGAAAACTGATTATTAACATCAAATCTCGCCACAAAACTTATATATACAAGGTTCAAAAATGCAGGGTTTGGAAATTTATACATACAGGGAACAGGCAAAACTGGAACACTTTAAAGTCAACTAGCATAAGCAAACATTTTTACTGGCAGAGAAGGTTTGTGCAGTCACTTACACTGCTTGCCGCTAGTTATCCTGCTTAGCCACTGGATGGACACAGGAAGCTTCTTTCTGCTTATGGCAGAAGGCAATCAATGATTACAAGAGGCTTGAAGTATTTACTCACAAAATATTATGGGACAATACCCAAAGCACATGGTGGGGCTGCTGCCAGGCCGAAAGCTACTAGAGGCTTTGGAGCTTCCTCAGGCTCCTAGACACTTCAGAAAGGAGGCAGATGATCTCTGACCTGGTCCTGGCTCTCTTGGCAGCAGGCTCTCATGTGCAGGCAGGACATCTTGAGGTGTGCAGTCTGGGCACGGTGTCATGCTGGCTGTGCAGGCCAAACACGTGGAGGTATCAAAGCCTCAACAGGCAGAATACAGTAGCAGAGAACCCAATGTGCTACCTGCTCATCCTTTTTATCCATTTCAGCCCGAGATCGATGGGCCTTTGGACATAGATTAGTCAATCAGGATGGCAGTTTGCCCATATTAGGTGAAGCTGGGTCTTTTGTCCCCTTCCTGTGGCCACCACTCCCAGCACAGAGGCAGGGGGAGCAGGGGAGCATGCCTGGGCAAACCAGGACATGTACAAGCCTACCACGACAAATGGAGATGAAGGTTTGGGAACTGCCCGTGTGACATCATGAGTAAGACACTATCAGTTCTGAGGACAGGAAGAATGAGTCTTCTGAATTTCTGCACCTAAGGAAACAATTGCTTGTTTTTCCCAAAGGAAAGTCATTGCTCTTGGAAATTTACTAACAGTTTATGAAATATACTGAAATTATTACTTTTGGTGTATACTTTGCAAAAATGGTGTGTCTTAAAGAAGGTTAACTGGTCACTTAATGAGAAGAAGCTCAAGCATTGATATTTACTTTGAATAGTTGCTGGTTACTGCACATTGCTCCTTAAAATATCTAATTAAGAGAGAAGTGAAAAGGAATAAAATATCTTCTTGAAGAATGCTGAATCGTGTACTTCCATCAGGGACAGTGTAGGAACTGTTCCCCATGACTTGCATTCATATTTCATGAGGTAAAATGAACCAAAAGAAATCAAACAGGAACTGCTGTATTGTGAAGACCATCTCGTGAATATGAAACATTATTTGGAGAAGACAATGTAGATAGTGATAAATATGTGCATGGACTTTTAAAGAAAGAGGTGTGAGAAAGACAGAAGAAAGCAGATTTTATAGGATTTTCCCCATTTCTTTTCTTTTACTGAGGAATGCAGCCATGTGAATGGGAGGAGGAAGAGGAATTGGACTTGAAGTCTCAGGAAAGGCTGCTCCATGGAAACTGTTTGGAAACAATGGGTTTCCAGGCAGTGCTGGAGAAAGCAAAGAAGCAATAGTGGTAGATGTGAGCAAATCCTGATTTTGCCTTTGCCCAGTATGTTCTTCCCATGAGGAATTGATTCCACATTGCAAGGTGATGAACTTTGGACAGAGAACCTCTTTAGATAAAATAAAAGTATGGAGAACAAGAAGGAAAATAAGGTGTTTCCTGAAATGAGTCCTCAAACTGTTGCTTCCTAATGAGGTTTTGAGGCTGGATAATGTTAGTAAAACACAAAGCTTTTACGTATGATGTATGAAACGTGGTCTTGTTCCAGCACAGTATGGCAGGACTGAAGGCAGCTCACACTGTGGCTAACCAAAAGAGTCATAACCTACTTTCTGTCTCTCATTTAATCAGTTTTCACTTTCTTGTAAAAAAAGTTCCATTCCTTTACCTGTAAGCCATAGTTTCAGCTGGGTCTTGAAGTCCTTTCAGAACTGTCCTTTACAAACACTGTGGATATAAAAGCAGATTGCAAGACCGGTGTGATCCGCTGGGCCGTATCACCTCATCAACCTGAACAGCCTCAGGTACTTGTTAAATAAGAGAGTGCAAAGCTGCACACCTGAGAACTGTGTGATCTCTTACTGCCTTGAACTGTTTAAAAACAAAAAAATCCCCAAACAAACCATATTAAATACAAATGAGGTTCGCATATTTTTACATCATTTCAAATCAGTGTGCTGTGGATTCAGTCGGTAAGTTTTTGTAATAAACCTTGGAGTGATTAGTTTCAGAATAAAAAAAAATAAAGGGGTGGGAGGGGAAATCCAGTTGATACAGCCCCCAGAATGTGCTGACATCACAGAATCACAGAATTATTGAGGCTGGAATAGACCTCTGAGATCGTCAAGTCCAGCCTATGACCTAACACTACCATGTCAACTAGATCATGTCACATGGTCAAATGGGAAGACTGCTAAACTGTATTGAAATGGGAATTTCTTCTTTCCTTTTTTATTTGTGTNATAACCTACTTTCTGTCTCTCATTTAATCAGTTTTCACTTTCTTGTAAAAAAAGTTCCATTCCTTTACCTGTAAGCCATAGTTTCAGCTGGGTCTTGAAGTCCTTTCAGAACTGTCCTTTACAAACACTGTGGATATAAAAGCAGATTGCAAGACCGGTGTGATCCGCTGGGCCGTATCACCTCATCAACCTGAACAGCCTCAGGTACTTGTTAAATAAGAGAGTGCAAAGCTGCACACCTGAGAACTGTGTGATCTCTTACTGCCTTGAACTGTTTAAAAACAAAAAAATCCCCAAACAAACCATATTAAATACAAATGAGGTTCGCATATTTTTACATCATTTCAAATCAGTGTGCTGTGGATTCAGTCGGTAAGTTTTTGTAATAAACCTTGGAGTGATTAGTTTCAGAATAAAAAAAAATAAAGGGGTGGGAGGGGAAATCCAGTTGATACAGCCCCCAGAATGTGCTGACATCACAGAATCACAGAATTATTGAGGCTGGAATAGACCTCTGAGATCGTCAAGTCCAGCCTATGACCTAACACTACCATGTCAACTAGATCATGTCACATGGTCAAATGGGAAGACTGCTAAACTGTATTGAAATGGGAATTTCTTCTTTCCTTTTTTATTTGTGTTTTTTTTTTTAACCTGAAGACAGACAATGTAAACAAATTTATTCAAGTCAAGAACATGAAAGGAAATTCTATGTAAATATGGCAAGTAAATGTAAACAGCCAATTCACAAACAGTTATAACAAGATTTTTTCTTTGAATACATGTGTGAATAACGGCTTGGTGGTGTAAATGTACATATACTTAGGACCTTTTTTTTTTTTTTTAAAACAAGAGGAAAATGAGGCCTGTCTTACCAGAATAAATTTCAATTCTGAAATGATGTCTTGATAGATCAGGGTGTGAAACTAAGGACAAGTTGCTAAGCCATTGCAACCTACTCTTCTGAATGTGACACGAGCTGGTTTTATGCTCTTACCTAGTTTTTCACACACAGAGTAACTCAGCAGGGAAAGGATGAATAACTGCTGTGTGACTGATCATGTTTAGGATTTTGGTGTATGATATCACAACACATGTTTCATTGACATGTAGAACATTCTCTGAAATTCCTCTCCAGTGTGCATCCCTTTTTCTTTAAATAGAAAAACAAGAGTGGTAAATGCAGTGTGTTGTGTTCTAATGTTACCTAAATGTTGGTACCTGAGGCACTTTTGTGAAATTATTCAGTGAGGAACACATGCAATGTTTTCAGAAGGAGGAGAAAGCAATCAATGTATGCTTAAGAAGTTCAAAAACCTTTTTGGTTATTTAGTTTAGGCTTCCAATGGTTTAAAAAAAAAATGGCAGCTGAAATTCTGTATATGACATTGTTCTAACTCGTACAGCCTGGGTTAATGAAGTGTAAAACTATTAAATTATATGAATGTTGCTAGGTAAATCAGATAATTATAAAGTGAACTTGAAATGGGATTCATCACTCTTGCAGGGAAGTATGTTCTGTGCTTAAAACAGGGGAAAAAACCCAAGCAAAACCTAGTTCAACTGGTGATTTCTTAGTTTTCCAATAAATGTTTACTTGGATTTTAAACCTGGCATAGGGTTTGGGTTGAGAATACTGTGTTATCCTGTGACTGAAGTATTAACTCTGTGTTCTTAAACTCTGAAGACATGAAGCTGCACTACGGTGATCTCACCGACAGCACCTGCCTGGTGAAGATTATCAACGAAGTTAGACCCACTGAGATATACAACCTGGGAGCGCAAAGTCACGTCAAGGTGAGTAGCTTCTAGTGCTGAGCATTGTGAATGTGTGTTGTGGTTGGTGATATGCTGCTTTGATGTATTAGACTGCTGCATGTATAGCTGTTTTAATCGCTGCTAACTTAGGGTAAACACTGTCTGAAATCAAGACACTTGTGTTTGCTGTGGTGCTGAATTACTGCATGGGTCTGGCTACTGAATATGTGTTCAGATATCAGAATAAAAGAGGTTCAATTGTCTCTATCAACAAACCCTACAGTTTTAAAAATCTGATTTTCTACTACATGAAATGTAGTTTGCTGTTGAGTTTGCTGCTCACCAGTCCTCATGGAAAAGTTCTGAACCACATCATCCATGTGCATTAAAATAACTGTGTGTACCTGAGTATGTCACTTGTAGAATGGCTTCACCTGTGCCAGTTTTCAGGCAGCTGGTGTTCTGTGATCTACAAATAGAGAAAACAACTTTGCTGCTACTTGAGGCATTGTAACACCTCTAGGATTTTGGTTGGAAATATCGAGTTTTAGAAACTGAAAAAAAGAGGACTTGTTGAGGGTGAGTGCAAGTGCTTCTGCAAAATCAGGGAAGAAAATGTATAGCAGAGAAGATAATATTGATTCATGGGTCATGCCAAAGCTCACTTTATTAAGAGGTGACCTCTACTTGCAAATACTTCTTTCATACTTCATGATTACAAACTGAAACTGAAGGCCACGTAGCAAATTGTCATTACAGTTGAGTTCCTTGTTAGACAAATGTCCTGTCCTTGTGTGTGCAACGTGAAAGTGTTCTGAAGTGGGTATGTTCTCTGCCCTGTATTGAGGTAAGAACTGAAGGATTATTTAAGCCTCACGAAAGTCAGTTTCACTTTGGTTTTGTAAGTCAGCTTTCCTAAAAAAATCAGTGTGTGTTTATTTTCACTCTGGGAGCCTTGAATCCCAGCGTAAGGAAATCATGTTGAGACTGCAGTTACTAGTCAGACAAACAGCAGAATTTAGAGATGAAAAGAGGATAATTTAAATCACTTGCATGGTTCATCTAATCAGTTTATGCTGAACTGAACACAATACTTGAGATGTGGCCTCACCAGTGCTGAGACAGAGGGTGGTGTGATGGTTTGGGAGTTCCCTGCTCCCCCACACTTTGTAAAATGACCCAGACTAGAACTCAGCCATCCGGAAGTTAAGGGCTGAAGCTCTATTTACAGCTTAGCACAATATACAAGCAGATATATACACAATATACAGGAATATTTACAGAAATATACAAGGTAAAGGTAATACAGAAACACAACACCCCTCCCAGAAATCAGAGTCCCCAGGAGGGGCTCCCAGCCACCCTTCCACCTTCTCCCCACCCCTATGCCTTATCCCAAGGTTTGCCTTACACGCAAGGTGAGTTTGGAGGATCGACCAGGGGAGTTAGAAGGAAAGTGGTTAGTGAGGTTACTCAGCAGAGAGGAGGAAACCAGAATCTAACAGCCCAAGAGATGACAACTGTCTTATGTATGTTTATGTTCTTAGTTTTATCCATCTCAGCAAACCTATGAGTGAAGTAGACATCACCACTGTTTCCTTTTCATAGCCTATAATATAATTTTCTCTATTAAAATATTCCAATTAGCCTCAAGGGGTGATTAGCACAGGGGGTAATTACATACCTGTTCCTGCTGGCCACTGTGTTTCTAATGCAAGTCAGGATGCCCCTGGCTTTCTTGGCCACCCGGACACACCGATGACTCATATTTAGTCAGCTGTCAACCAATACCACCAGGTCCCTCTCTGAGTCACAACTTTCCAACCACACATCCCCAGGTTTGCAGCTTACTATGATGCTGCTATAGGTTCTTACATGACACTGTTATGGGCTATGGGAAAGTTTATTCCTCAAGTATCTCACTGCATGAATACTTTGAGCCAATGCAGGCCTGTACTGAGTCTTGGTTAGAAGAGGGAGTAAAATTTCACCACCTGTTAGAGATCAATGTCTTCACCAGAGACCTGAGCAGATAAAGTTTGGTTATGTAAACTCACTGTTTTAGCCTATGTGCACCATGTTTGGGGAGAGAGGGAAGAGAACTTCTAATCTTAGCTTGTTTCACATTCCAGTGACTTTGAACCAGTGACGTCTTCAGTATTTTTTTGGTGGTGTTTATGTTGGCTTGCGTTTATGCAGAATAAAGTTTTCTATCACTCTTGCTTCCAGTTAGTTTATGTGAGCCATGCTGAAATGAAGGAAAATAAAATAATAGGAATTTGGTCTGGTTTCCTGTAGGAAACCAATGGAGATGAAATTGGTTCTTGCAATGAACCCACAGTAGTCTGGGAAATACTGTCAGAGAAGACGTTTTTCTGAATCATAAATAGTGAAGAGAGTGACTCATAAAGTAGGTCACTGAGAGGCTGATCTGGTCTTGTATATGGAAGAAAGTGAAGGAAGACTGAGACTTGTTCCTTATTAAAGCTAGTAGACCTAACAAGATGATATCATCAGTAGGAACAAATTATCCAGTGTGCATTCCTGCCTGTTTTGGTGAGAAATGAGAATTAGCTCTCCACACCGCAGCTTCTCCACTGGATGCTCAGAAAACAGTAGCACATTCACTCGGTAGTTGTGAGGTAAACAGTCTCACCTCATTTTTCTTCGCCCACTTTTTGCATGTACTGCTGCTCTGATGTTCAGTGCTTTAGGAATCCAGTGAGCTGGCCTTGACTGATCTTCATTTAATCAAGCTTCACGGGAGCAATTACGTAGAGTGTATTGGTTCTAAATAGTAACTTATCAGTCTGGCTAGCATGCAGATGGCTCTATCTCATGTCTGTTATCCATAGTGCTATACTCTTACCTCTCTGCTGAATGTCTTGAAAATCAATTATCCAAGTACTAGGTTGGCTAAAATGATATCAATGTTTCTTGGAATCTTAGAATTGTTTTAGTTGGAAAAGATCTCTAAGATCATTGAGTCCCACCATCCATGTAACATCACTGCGACCACTAAAACATGTCCTGAAGTGCCATATCTACACGTTCCTTTAACACCTCCAGGGACGATGACTCAAACACTTCCCTGGGCAGCCTGTTCCAATAAATCACAGTGTTTCAGTAGATGCACATACACAGAGATGAACTTGTAACTACTTTTTTTCCTGAAGATCAGGTGATCTCATCAGTACTTGTGCTGTAAGATGTTTTTGATTTGTATTGAACTGGTGCACCTAATAAGTTAATTTTTAATTTTTTCTTTCACAGATTTCTGAACCAAAAGGGCAGTGTAAACTTAGTAAAAGATCTCATGCTTTCAGCACCTGAAACATCCTCACTGAGCAGTTAGATGCAGGATTGAGGAAATGTCTCATGTTTTATGGCTATTGCTATCCCAGTAGTTTCATATTAAGTAGTGGTGCAGATAGGCACAGCTGCTCAGTTTGTCGTGTTGGTTTGCCTGTCATTTGTTGCCAGAAACTTCCTAGTGGATGTGTTCTGAGATATGAAGAAAATGGTTGAACTGTTCTGTGATAGCTGTTCCTTCTAAGGCATGAACTGAAGAATAAACCTGACTAGTCTGCAGCACATTTTAAAAAGCCAGTAAATGCTTAGTTTTTGTTATTGTTGTTTTTTCCTTGCCAGGTGCAGAGTTTTTTTGGGTTTTGGTTTGTTTTTTTTTTCTCTTTAGTTTAGGAGATATCAAGGTTTTATTGAGGTTTTAGTCTTTGCAGACAATGAGTGCTTGGAGTCCATCGGGAACTGATTTTAAAAAGCACAACCCACTACTGTTAGATGCAAGGTGAAGTGTAAAAGCCAAGCAGGTTTTAACATATAACCCCTCACCTGAGTCAGGATCTCTTTACCCTTGTCTGTTGAATTCAACGTTACCTGTAGCTCCTCCGTTTCTCCTTCTCAAGATGCCTTTTGTCTCCTCTGCCCCCATGCTGACAAAATTAGAGATCTCACTAATTTCTGATTATTTTGTTTTTTGTCTGCATCAAGTACTGACCCCTAATTGCTGTGAAACAAAAAAATGTTAGGAACTACTAATCAGTTAAAACCCCATGCCGCTTAATGGGGCTATGTGTGTTTTCATCTTGATGATTACATTAATGTGTTTATGTGCATATGTATTTATAAGGACAGTTCAGAATACCAACCTTAGGAGACAATTGCCATACCATGCTGCAAATGCTGTCTTCACAGTGTTTTAGGTGATGGGGTCCTTAGCTGAGGCAACTGGGCTCTCTTCCCTAAAGGAATGCAAGCTATCTGGGCTGCCTGCTGTTCTGCGGAAGGCTCTGCTGCCTTTTGTTGTACTGCTGTCAACCATGTATGATCCTGTGAGGTATTGAGCAGTGTTAGTGTATCTTGGCGCACCTTTAGCTGCTTTAACCTCAGGGTGCTGGGCTTGCTGGATGCTGCCCTGAGCTGTGGGCAGGATGCTGTGTCCTGTGGGATGGATCCTACGCAATAAGCCCCTCTGAGTGTTCCTTTCAGTGTCTGTCTGTGATGTTCTGCTGTTGTGTAGCTTGAGCTCTAGTGATCTTCATTTTAAGCAATCAGGTTTTAGGTAGTTTTGCATGTGGATTATTTTGGGTAATTTAAAAAAAATGTAATATTTGCAGTACCTGTTCAAACAGATCTTGTGTGTGGCCTGGGAAGGAAGGTAATTGCAGTAATAGCCAGTAATGAAATTTGGTGTCTCCTCACTTGGTCCTCCCAATATGTATGGGAATTTTACACAATCTCTGTAACTGCAGCTTGTATTGGAAGACTAAAGAGATTTAAAACAAGTGTTGTGAAGGAACTTAGTGCAACTGTTAATAAAATTAAATAGATTAATGGTTAAGTATTTGTATTGTGGCTGCAAATGTTGTGAGTACATGAAGAGAACAGAATGACATGTTCAGTGGTACTGGTTTGTATTGGCAAACACAAACATTAAAAAAATTGCTCCCCCCCAAACCAAGTTCTGTCCAGGTCAATAACAATGAGAAGATGGTGTTATGTTTCTGGAGGTGTTTCGCTACCACAGAAGATCTTTCTTAATTTCTGCTGCAGGCTGGTATTGCTCCTGCACCCTCTTACTCCACCTTGCTTGTTTTCCCCTTACCTGCCCCCTTTCTGCCTCACAATCTCCTTTCCGATATCCCTGCCCTTGCTCTTAGGTAGGATATTTTTTCACCTCTCCAAAGGAAAATATATCAGAGTTCCTGTACTTTCGGGGTTCTGGTGACCTTATTCATTGTTTGTGTGAATAGAATAATAGAATGGTCTGGGTTGGAAGGGACCTCCGAAGGTCATCTACTCCAAGCCCCTCTGCACCAGCAGGGTCATCCTCAGCTAAATCAGGCTGCCCAGAACCCTGCTGAGCCTCACCATGTATATCTCCAGGGACGGGGTCCCAGTCACCTCCCTGAGCAACCTGTTCCAGTGTTCCACTACCCCCATGGTAAAAAATTTGTTCCTAATATCCAATCTAAATCTACTCTGCTGTAGTTTGAAGTCATTGCCCCTTGTCCTATCACTACAGGCCTTTGTAAACAGTCTCTCTCCATCCTTCTCATAGGCCCCCTTCAGGTACTGGAAGGCTGCTGTTAGGTCTTCCTGGAGCCCCTTCTTCTAGACTGAACAACCCCAGCT
>VWYK01106804.1:0-16764 GCA_013399775.1 Semnornis frantzii | reverse complement strand
GCTCAAACCAGCACATTCATTCAACAAATACTGATGTTGACCACTTTGTTTCTTCCTTCCCCTCATATATGTACAAGTATCTGAAGGGTGGGTGTCCTGCGGATGGGGCCAATCTCTTTTCGGTGGTCAGCAACAATAAGACAAGGAGCAACTGCTACGAACTGCAACACAGGAGAAACTTCTTTACAGTGAGAGTGATGGAGCACTGGCAATGGCTGCCCAGAGAGGTTGTGGAAGGAGACTTTGAAAACCTGCCTGGATGCATTCCTGTGCAAACGACCCTAGGGGATCCTGCCTCGGCAGGGAGGTTGGACTCGATAATGCCTGGAGGTCCCTTCCAACCTCTAAGGTTCTGTGATTCTATGATGTCCTTCCATGAAATGTTGTCCTCTCCTTCCATGCCCTTCCTTGCTCTGTGACCCAAGGGTAAGTTCCGTCACTGGGGCAGTGCATCAATCATCCTTCAGACACTCATCCCTGCTGTGCCATCTGTGCATGTCAAATCACAGACATACTTTTGTTTCTTTGCTGCCCATGGCCTCCCTTTGCATCTCAGAAATATTTCATGGTTATGTGCAGTTTTAAGACAGTGAACTCAATAATTTTTTGAAAGACTTACTGTTCTTTCCAAACTAAAGCATATTGCTTAATGGCAGGTCCCTGGAATACAAAGGTTCATCAGCTTGCATGCCACTGCTCTCTCTGATTCTTCTTGGTTTGCATATTTCTGGGATCATCGTGGATACAGTCAGTGCAACAGGCATTTTCATTTCCAGAAGGAAATGTCCTCTATTCTGTATGTGTTTTAATAGCTTCTGACTCCATTGTGGAAGTCTACAGGGAAAGAATTTGCATTAACAGTAGCTTTATTGGACCTTTAGATACGAACTCTAGAAACAACAACAAAAATCCTTTCAGCTGGTTTAAGTGTCTCAAGAAGCAAAAACCTGAACTTGACTATCATGGTCTGAAATAACAAAATGCAAATCTGCAAACAGCTTTTTGTAAGTTTTGATTTGGAAGTTGATACCCAGGGTCCATATTTATTCTTTAGACAGTACTAGCTAGGAACATAAGCTGTGTAGGTGTTCAGGAAAAGAAAAACAGATTACATTACAAAGCAAGATGCACCCTGTTTGAATGCATGAAGAATTCCCTTCTTCTTCTTCTTCTTCTCTTTTACAGCAGTCCTGAAAAAAAGATGCAAATATATTCTACCATTTAGACTTGTGCTGTTTATGACAGATGTACATTAATATAAATCCCTTTTCTTAATGCACACATGGATGAACCAGATTTCGTACAGGAATAATTAGGCTAATTGAAATTGAGTTAATGTTTTCATTTATTGTAAATACAACAACATAATTTTTACCTGTATCAGCTGCATGGCTTATTCATTTTGAGATATTGGCAAGGAAGCAAAAGGGCTGACTACATTACATGAAAAGAAGTAGATTTTTTCAGCTCTTTAATATTTTTTTAAGGTAAAATGTCCTGTTCAATCAAAATAGACTTGTCCTAACCCTTTCCCCATGGCTCTTCCTACATACAATTTCAGTTTTCAATGTTCACACACATTAACATAATGTCAGGAAAACGACAGCCTCGGCATACACAGTGATTTAATTTTTAGCGTTTGGTAATGAATAACCTGGTTTTAATAAGGATCAATTGCTTGTCAATTTCAGATCTTTATGCTGATCAGAGACACTTTGCTTGTCTTGTGTTCTTCCTTGGGTCTAGGCAGTCAGTTCTGTAAAATATAAATTTCACTTTCTGCAGTTGCATTATAAATGAAAACAGATTCGACCCTTAACATCACTTTTTCCCCCTTTTTTGTCTTGCTGCTCTTAGTATCTAGTACCAGAGTCACACCATGCTCAAAACACCTATTGATTTCCAAGAATACCGTTATCAGATACTCATTTATGTGCGCTAGCATCTTTTTTTCTCTCTCCTTGCCCATCTTTTCAATTTGTACGTCTTTACTTGCATCAACACTACCCAGCTAACACTTCACATCTTGCTGTATTTTCTGTTTGCATCAGTCCTACTCTACTAATAGCATTAGACTTTGTATTTTTTCTTAATATTTACAGCTAATAATGATTACTTGAATCCTGTTCTGTGTGGGAGTTCTGCAGCTCTTATTAGTGCCTTTTCAATGGTGTCGTGAATCATGTTGTTAGTGTTTAATAAATATGAGTAAAGTGGAATTATATTTAACTTGGGTCTTCTCATGAAAAACAAGATTTTGTTGGTTTGTTCTTTTTTTTCTGAGTAACTGCTGCAGCAGGGATGTAAGTTCAGTTTAAAGAGTTTGTTCAGCTTGCTTGGGTCGAATGCTCGCCTGTTAAAGTCAGTGGAAGTTTGCCATTTTCTTCTGCAGAACTGCGATTTCCCCTTGCCACCCCTTTTCTTTTCAAAATAAATTATCAGTCTGAGTCAGCCCCAGCATGGTCCCTGGAAACCTTCACTTCCCTTTTCTTCTCCTTCCTTACCTTTTGCCATTCTCCAAAAGCTGCTGTAAGCTCTCCTGCTTTCTGTCGCTCTCTCATGGCTTGTTTCTTCCTTGACATTAATTTTTGCGAGGCCAGAGGATGCATTGATCAGTATGCTGCCTCTGGCAAAGGGCTGGGTCTTTAACAAATACTTCTCTAAGAAAACACAGAGGAGAGTATCCACCACCTAAGTCACTTGGATCTCTGCAAACTATTGCAGTTTGTGCAGTCTTTCGAAGAAACAAAAATCCCCAGCTCCTGTGCAGAGAAGGGATACTTAACCTGGACCTTCAATAAAGTTTTATAATCTTTTAGTTTGGATTTGCACATCTTTCTTCTTTAGACTCATGTCTACATCACTGTTCAGTGGATATTATTCCAGTAAGATCTAATGTGTGTCTGTTGCACATCCTGGGGAGACAGAAGACACACCACTGTGTCACTGAGGGAAAATAAACAACTAAATAGAAATTCTGCTTCAAGTTGCTATTGTAGCTCAGTGTTTCTGTTTGGATGAGAGGAAGTTTTGTGTTCTGGACATTTCTATGAAAGGCTTCAGCAAAAATGCCTCACATGGCTGAAAAGGCAAAAATTTGTGTCAGTGGAGAATGAAGAGATGCATCTCCTTGTCTGGAAAGTGCTGCACAAACAAGGAGTGCTCTTGTGGCTGGGAGCTGGGCCTTTGAAAGGAACCGTACATTCCAAATCATTGGGGGTGCTGAGTTTAAAAAAAAAAAAAAGAACCAATCAAAAACTTTTATGAACTTAATTTCCATTTTAATACTGATGCTATGTAGATGAAAAATTATCCATCACAAAACTCTTCTCTGTGGAACTGCTACCATCTCCAGGAGCACTTTTACAAAGAAATCTTTTAAGAGAATCTTCACATTTTCCATTCGACTATATAATACACCAAACCTCAGGAGATATTAAATGTGTGTCTGTGGGAGAATGCAATGTTCTTTGCATAATTTAACCAGCATTATTACTCAGCAACCTTCTTAAAGGCATAACAATTTCAAAGCTCTTTTTCATGTTCTGCATTCTGTGATGTACTGCTTTCCGGCGTCCTTTGCTAGTTAAATAAAAAACCTTAAGAATCTTGAAACAGCACTACTGTTGCAGCACAAACTAGACAAGGAAAGATGAAAGTAGAAATCATATCTGGGCCTTCAAGAAGTTACTGGAAAGAAAAATGCATAGCAATGGCAGGAACTTTTAATTTTATTTTCCTGGTGGTGTTCCTTTATTATTTAGTGCACATTTGTAGAGATGTATTTCTAGAAATAAAGTACGGCTGTTAAGAATTTAACTATGGCAGTTTTTCTGTTAATCATTCCTATTTTTTTCAGTGGATCCTCACTAAATTAACCTTATGGCAGCACTCAAGGAAGCAGAAGTTCCTCCTGAGAATGTGAAAAGCTATAACCAGCTACCTGACTATCTTGTTTCTCAGCCATATGCAACAGAAGGAACAAAAAATATTGGACTTTTTCTCCTTCACTGTCATTTTTGATCCACTTCTAGTGAACGTGACAGAAGTATATAGAGTTCTGCATGCTAGAGCTTATGTGCTCAGTTCTCTCTGGATTTTATGCATTTATCTGTATTTGAGAGACAAAGGCTAGGATGTATTATGCTGTGAGATGAATAATCTGCTTAAACAGTAAAACACCGGTAAGCGGTATTGAAAGCAGTGACTGTGTTTCTTTGACCATTTCCCATGTGGCCTCAATAGCATTGCCAAGGACCAGCAGCCTGGCATTTGAGGCTTAGAGGAAATTTCTTCTGGTTTCATAGGGCAAGTCAGGTATGATGTGACAACACTTTTGTAGGCAATTGAAGGATTACTTTGTGCCAACAACTTGGCTGACTGTAAAAGAAGATGGTATTGACTGTAGCTTAGTCTGTTAGGTCTCTGGGAAGTGCTGTCTGTGGTTTAGTTTTAATTTTGAAGTTTAATTTACAGCAAAGTGCTCATTCTAATACAACTTTTACACTAAGGCTAATTAAAAATGGGGAAGAAAAAAAAAAGGGGTAAGTTTGGCATGATGGAGGAGTTACTGTACCAGCAGAATATTCCCACTGTAGAAACTTAATGGGAAATTTTAGAGACAGATTAGAAGAAACGAGCTAAATTTGGCATTGTTGCTGAGTGAAGGAGATGGGTCGAGCTTTCTCTGCTGTGAAATCTGCATAGCTCCACGCAGATCAGTTGAGCTTCACTGAGATCAGCTGAAAATCTGACCATAAGGCTTGTTCTCCTCCTAAACTGCGTTGCAAACTAGGCAAAACCCCACTAACGTAATTAGTGTTGAACAAGTGATAACTGAGCCCCATGGACAGGAGATACGCAAGTGGCAGTGAAGCTGTGGCCAGCCCAGAGCAGAGCAGCACGAAACTTGTGCTTTAGTCCTTAAAGAACTGGGTGCATTAAAAAGTGTTAATAAACCATGAACTAAGTCGAGGCCGTCTTTCCGGTCTGTTGGATAAAGATGTACAGCTTCAAAACTTGCTTCTGTTTGGTACGCTGGGGTTTTTGTGTGTTTTTCTAGATCTAGATAAAAGCGCTAAGTACTAAACAGTGGCCCAGCTACCCGGGATGTTAACAAGCCCAGGAGTTTTATGCAGTTGAATGACATTCTTTGTTCCTGATTACTCCACTTTGCTACTCTTTTGCATGACTAAGTTTGCAATTGTGTGCCTTTGAGTGTGTCTTGATGATTTGAACGGTGATGAAGGTGCTATTGTAAGGAATATGTGGGAGTATTCATCCACAGGAACACTTAAAAATGTATCTTTACACACCATCTGGTGCAATGAGGTGTATTTAAAAGGCAAAATATTTGCTCTTTAGAAGTGTCTCAGAGTTAAGTTGTTGTTTTGGTTTTGTTGTTTTGTGGTGGTGTTTTTTTTTTTTTCCTCTTGGGAAAAGGCCGTTTGGCAGTTTCTCTGAATCAAGAATTTCTTTCTAGAACGGCAAGGAACCTAACCAGGATATGGGGATTTTGTAGTTCTTTTTTTTTTTTTTTTTTTTTTTTAAACACTCCAGCCCCACCCCCGCATATCTTTAAAAAACTCTTTTAAAGTACATATTCAGGAACTGGAGACTACTTGAAGAACAGCGTCATTAATTTCATATAAGCATAATACAATATAGTTAGACCTTCTTGATAGTAGTTTATACAACCAGGATCTATGTTAGCTCTCATAGAAAATGCTGAGTGGATTAATCTCTTTATAGGGACTTTTCCAGAGCTTTCTAGTATAGAAGACTCCAATCAAAATTCCCAACAGCTTTTTGTATTCACAACTCTGCAAAACTTTGTATATTAAACTATACAAATGTGTGGTTTTGCTATATTTCTGGTAAAAGTGCTCCAGAATTGTATAGGGCCAAGAACAGCTGTTCAAAGATCTCTAGTATCAGCAGCTCTAGTGAGCAATGAATGTCTAACAGTAACTTTTAGAGTTGTCAGCCTAGCATAGTAATGTGCACATTTAGCACATTTAAATGTGCCACTTTGATTCAGCATAGTGCTAATTTTTTTATTAGAACATTGTGTTCTTCAAAATTAAATGTCTCACAGTGAGATATATATTTTTTGTCAGCTAAAATCGATAGGCTTTTTTTTTTTTTGAGAAGACTTAAAAACATGTTTATAAAAACAAGGTGAATTTTTTTTTTCCTTTCTTCTTCCAGATCCTTATATTTTGAGCACTTGGCAAGTGCTTGTTGTTTTGCTCAGGAGTTGCAGCTACAGAATCCATTTGGTTTGCACCTCACAATTTTTACCCAAAGAGCGTCCTTTTATTATTCTGCAATTTCTGCAGTGTACCAAGGTGTATTAGAAATCAGCTAATTCTTGCAGAAGAACTGGATGAAACATTTTGCTCACTTAAAAACCCACCATCAGTGACTGTTTTTCTTTAATTACTGCAGGGATAAAACCCTGCTAAATGAACTGTGTAGCATATCCACATATCTTCTGTTTTTCCAGATATAAACAGGAATACTTACTGCATAATTATTTTTATTGATGTTTTAAGTCTTGATATGGGTATATGCTTCACTGATTAAATTTCTTTATTATTGTGCTTCACCATTTGCCAGAGTTCTTTTTATTAGTGCTTTTCAGATCTCTTTTAAATGTAAGTTTTTCCATACACTTTGCAGTGCAGCTTTCACTTTTCCTGTTATTCAGAGTGACTTTTTAAGCAAAGCAGTCTTCTCTTGGAATCAGAATGGAATTACAATTTGTTGGGTTCCATGTTAACCCAGTTAAGAAGTCCAGTTATCGTTTATGCTTATGGATAGGTCTTGTTGGGCATGAGCTGTGTCAGTACACAGGAAATGTAACCAGGTGGTGATCATTTACACCTTCTTTAGAGAGATTTTAGCAATGGCAGTGTAAGAAAACTAGCCTGCCCTCCAGACTGATGTCCCCTTGGATGATGCATTTTTCTTCTCTGTATCATACATGTTAGATTGTGCTCTTTGATCTAATATAGTACTCTGTAGGAAATGTTAATGATTGCTGCTGTCAGGCAGGACTTTAATCCATTCCAGGATATGGATGACTGATGTGTGAATAATTTGAAGAGTGCTTTCTCTCCCCAGCCCTAGCTTAGCTTGTTGGTCTTCCTGACTGGATGAATTTAGAGACTTTAAACACTTCAGTCATGAATCATTGTACCAGATTTTTAATCAATTTGATTTTTGGGGGGCCTAATTTCTCCTCAATTAATGCTTTAAAATATTTCCCTTATTTTTGTACAAATTTGTGGCCTTAACCTGAAGCTAACTGATCACTTTGTTTTTTTGATAATTTGATTCATTGTTCAGTGACACCACAGCTGAGTTCTGTGTTTGATCGTCAGTACTTCATTTAATCTCTCAATATCCTTTTGTTTTATGGAAAGACTAATACTCTCCCAATTCCCACAACTAGTCAGCCACCAAGGGGTTTATGTATCCTCCTGCTGGAAGGTGGATTATCTGTAGATAAAAGATTTCCAGTTACTCCAAGGTGATGTAAAATTTCCATGAAACCCAAACCAACTCCTTGCAGTCGCTTCTGGTGCTGCACTGGGACCTAGGGAGGCTGGAGTCTTTCTCCCTCAGTGAGCTCCAGAATGGCAGCTGCAACCTTGCCTCTGCTGTGTGTTTGGCTTGCACCAGAGGCTTAGCTGTCTCCAGCCCCCTTCTCAGCCCAGTGCTTCTGGTCCTCTACCACAGCAATCGCTGATTGCTTTATGAACAAATACAGTTATAAGCAATGCAAATACCTATTCCATTTCTTTCCTCCATAAATTTATGTTCCTGATAGTTTATTTCAGTTTTTTACTAACTACGTAGCGTTGTGTATCTCTTCTACAGGCCAAGGAGTGCTACCAGAAAAATTACTACATTAAAACTGCATGAAAGTTCTAGTATGAATTTAGAACTAAATGCATTTAGTACAGTTGGGAGCAGGATTTGGCCCATACTCCATTATCCATTAAATTGTGGCAACTCCCTCACTCTACATCATAAATCTGTTGATTATATTTCTTTGAAAAGGAATTATTGCTTCCGCTGGCCATTAATCTCTCATCAGATTTTATTATCTTTCTTATTTACACCTCTGCTTGGATTATGAAGAGCAGTTAAATAGTGTGAATTAGCAGTTTGTCCCAGAATCACAGCACGCAGAACATTAGAGGTTGGAAGGGACCTCAAAAGATCATCCAGTCCAACCCCCCTGCCAGAGCAGGATCACCTAGAGTAGGCTGCACACNCAGTCTCTTCTCCAAGCTATAGAGCCCCAGCTCCCTCTGCCTTCTCCTCATGAGGGAGACGTTCTACTCCTTTCAGCATCTTTGTGGCTCCCTGCTGGAGTCTTTCAAGCAGTTCTTTGTCCTTGAACCGTGGGGCTGAGAACTGGACACAGCAGTCCAGGTGCAGCCTCACCAGGGCAGAGCAGAGGGGAAGAACCTCTCTCCTATTAGCCACGCATCTTCTGTTATTCCCTAGGCTGCCGTTGGCATTCTGGGTCACAAGGGCACATTGCTGGCTTATGGTTTGTCCTTCTGTCTGCCAGGACCCCCAGGTCTCTTTCCCACAGACTGCTCTCCAACAGGGCAGTCCCCCCACCCATAGGTGAAATTGAACTTTTCTTGGTCTAATAGCTTTCACGGTGAGCGAGCCTCCCCTCCGTTTCTGACATTCTATACCGAGAAGTTTCATTTTAGTTCTGCCTTGTAAACGACAGCAAGGGAAGGGAAAAATCAGCAGAGCCCGACCCTCTTGTGCCGTGCTTTGTCAGGGACACATTTCCCAGCCGTGTTACAAACCTCTGGAGACAGAGGCCGGTGCGCGAAGAGGGCCGGTACCGGCGGGGTCGGTGCCGCCCGCGCGGCAGGCTCCGCCGGCACGGGGCCCTCATTGCTGCCCGCCTCACGTCGGGGAGCGGGCGGCGGCGCTGGGGCCCTGCTCGGTTGCCGGGGCGACGCCAGCCTTGTCAGCCGCAGGCACTGCTGATGCTTATGCTTGGAGGCTATGGCCAAGCGGGATTTTAACACAGGCTTATAGGTGGAAACATGCAACACGGTAGTGAGAGCAGTAACATGAGGCACGTGTAGTGCTTTCGTGCCCTGCCGTGAGTGCTGTCCCAGGTGTGCCAGCCGTCGTGCTGCATGTGGAGTCTGAGCCGAGGGGGGAAATAAGGCATGTTTGATTTTACGCATTTTGTATGGTTCCTTCCTTTTGTATAATGAGATCAGAGAAAATAAACAGTTGCTTCGAGTTGGCGGATCACAGTAGTGCATCGGTCTGTATCTGCTTCAGCAAAATTGTCACCTCTGCGATAACATGAGAGAATTTTTTCTTCAGAGACTCTCTTGTTTCCTGAAGCGTTAGCAGGTACTGCCGCAGTATCCGGGTTAATGTGGTTCCAGCATCCCCACGTCCCGTGTGTACTCTTCCCCCTCCCGCGGTTGGTTTTGTTTCCAAAACAAAGAGCTGCTTCTTGAGAGGACTTTCAGCCCCCAGGAGAACAAATTTAACTGTTCAAACAAATGTGCTTTCCCTTCAGCTGCTGAACTGAGACCTATCTGGTGACAGGAAAGGACCTTTTCACTGCTGGCAGCGGTGAAGCTTTTAAAATGCTGAACGTTAAAACCTTATTACTTTACCTAAACTCAAGCTACTTGTACGCTCGGGAGCCCTTGGAAGGCTGCGGTTTACCTGAGCATTATGACTACAGAGACAAGCTGAGCTCCCAACATCTTGTGTTTGACCCTCTTTTCCTTCTTTTCTCACCTATTTGGAGACTGTTGTTGGGAGGAAGTTCCTGGTCCCCGCATGATGGTTCTCTTGGAGACCGTTTGAATCCCTGCCCCGGCAGCACCCCGCGGCGGGAGCTCGGCTGCTGCTCTGTGCTCAGGGTCCGAGTAATGCATAGTGCCTGCAGTGCTGTTTCAGGGAAATGTAAAATACTTGCAGGGATGTACAGTACAGTCCCTTGTTGCACTTTCTGCCAGGCTTTGTCAGTTTATCTTTGAAGTACCACAAGTGTTGGATTTAGCTGTATAATAAAGACACAGAGTTAATGATTGTTTTCCATAAAAATGGGGATGCCACTACTTAACTTTCTTCTTTGTTTTGTGAATGAAAGAAAAGAGGGCTCCCTCCTCCCATTGTAGTATTTTCAGTGTATTCTGAAGAAGAGTCATCATGCAATAAATTGTAAACCCAGCTTTGGACAACGTTGAACTTGCCTGCTGTATAAAAGCTGATCCTATCTCCTCTAATGTATGTAGACTATAAGAGTATGATTATAGACGTTTTGGTGCAGGCTGTCTCTGGAGACAGAACTGAGCTGGCATGCAAGGCTTTGGAACAGATCTCTTCTCTTGGAAAATTATCTGGGACCTTTCAACCATTGCTTGTGTTGGTGATCTCCAGCAGTCAGAAGCAGGTACTGCACAATTATGACTATGTTCAGGTTTCTCTGTTCCAGCTTCAGGATTGCCTGTCAAAAAACCCAGCTCCCATGCTGGGAAAATGACTGGATAGATTTGTCCAAAAGCAGACACCAAAACTTTTGTTCACGGACTCGCTGTTAACAAAATGCTGACATAAGCTGGTTGACACTAGAGTTTCTGTCCTGGAGATCAATTGCACTACAGACACGATGGCAGAATGAGAGCTTTGCGCTATCATCTGCCCCATAAATTGCTGTCTTCATATTTTCTAGTTGTTCTAGTTGTCTGTTTTACTGTCTTACAAAATTTGCTGTGATCACCATCAGTTGTTCTTACTACTTTCAAAATGTGCTGTAGAACATGAAGTGTGCTTAAAGGTTTTAACACTAAGCACTTCTGAGGGGAGTTTGTGATGTGTGGAGGGGTCTGCCCCTTTGAACCCAATCATAGAAATAGGATGCAACAAACCGTCTTAACAAGGATAAGGTAGACTAATGTAAGATGAGGGTTGTGTCTGGGAATGTCTGTAGCATAGTAGTGCTATTACTACTATTGCTATCTATGCTATTTTCAGTAGCTGGAGAGTTTAGCATAGATGAGGCACAAATGGAAGCAAATAGCTTTGCGTTTAATGTAAATAGACATTAACATCATGTCATCTGTGCCTTTTATATGATAGCAATCTCAATAGGCAGTAATCTCAATCTCGTTTTTCATGAATCATCCACTTCATTTCATATATTCCTTTGACTTGAACATCTCAGGCTGTGTGGTTTTGCTAGTGATTATAAGCATGTTCATATTGTTAATTCCTTGTATTTCTACTCCTCTGATTTAAAACGGAAGAAGAAAGGCTTAGGGAAATAACAACGTTTACTGCATGTCAGTGATATGGAAGAAGTGTACATACACCTCCCCAGCTGGATGGTGACATCTCAGTAGCATAAAGAGAACCACTGCCAACTACAAGTGAAGAGGCAGAAATTAGAGCAACTTCTGGAAAATCACTGAAATTAAGGACCTACTCATTTAGTGTGATTGGAGCATGTAAATATTAACTCTAATGATGACAACACGTGAATTGGAGTGCTCAATAAAATTTGAGCACATGAAACTGAAGTGCCACAACCTGCTTTTTTGATAATTTTTAAAGTCATCTGCATTTAATTTGCCACACTATTTACATATGCTTTTTCCGTAGTTTGTTTATGACAGAATTTTCATAAAGAAACTACCAGTCTTACAAAAATTAACACGTGCAGGTACATATAAACAAAAC
Source organism: Semnornis frantzii (assembly GCA_013399775.1). Taxonomy (NCBI): domain Eukaryota; kingdom Metazoa; phylum Chordata; class Aves; order Piciformes; family Ramphastidae; genus Semnornis; species Semnornis frantzii. The sequence goes on along the minus strand of VWYK01106804.1, from coordinate 5,010 downwards.
AGTTCAATGTGCAAGGTATCCTAAAGTTGGGAGATAATTTGGGTTATGAAATTCTTTTACTGAACTTGCTCTGTGGCATTCTGTGGCTTTGCAGAGAAGATGGAATATCCAAGAAGACAACAAGGTAACACTAAGGATTTCTGACACTCAACTTTTATTCATTAGTCAGTAAGGAGGCAAGCACTGACACACAGATCAGTTTTATATTGAACTTTTAAACTAGCCTAAATATAAATAGCTTCTCAAACTCAGTAGGCTTTAAGCTGCACTGAATTTATGAATGTAAATGAAAATCAGTTTAGGTGCAAGTGTCTGTTTTGTTGCATCACCAGATAAGACTTTGGAGTCCTTTGGTGGGCCTTAATTTTTTCAGAGCTGAGCTTTATAGGTCCAATATTACAATGTTGCCTTTTGGCTCCTAAATTCTCCCAAGTGCAAAGGCAGTATTTTTCTGATATCTTCAGAATTCAACAAACAAAAAGCAAAAATCTCCCAAAATTAAACTAGCAATGAGAACTCTTCTTAGATAATTCGAATATCAGTATCTTTCAAATAATTGTGCACTTTGTTTTGATAGAAGTCTATGTTTTTATAGGGCTTCTGGACCATGAACATTGTTACTGAGAAAAAAAAAAAAGGCGAAAGTCTTAAAATGGCAATAATTTATTTTTCAGAACTTGTTTTCCTCATTAACGTACCATTACTTTTATAAATGATAAGCATATGTGTGTGAGAGTTTGTCTGGCACCATCAGACACTCTTAGTAATCTTTGTAACATGAAATCTTTTATCTAATTTTTAAGATTTAAAAATATTCAGAAACAGGAGCATCTGTACCATAATGACTTTTTAGGATTCCAAAAGGAAATGAAAGTTGTCTGTCCAGGTCACCTTGATGACTATATATTGTCAGGAGGCTCTGAAGCCTGTGTCGTTCCTGGAGAGCAGGGTGTCTGACAGTGACACTGTAACAGAGCAGTTTATCCTACCAGATGACCAGGTTTGCTTAAGTGAACTCATGATTTAATAAAAGACAGGTAAAAATCATGAGGACCTTTTGTCCTTTTGTCAGACGTTGTTCAAAGGAACTTTTTACATGAGAGGAAAGGCTTCTTGGGAGTTCATAATTAAATGTCAGGCTGTGGAGTGGGCAGAGGTCTAAAAAAAGAAATGAAAACCCTTCTCACAAAATGAGCTAAGGGAGGATTTTTGTAGATCGCTGAAGCAACCGCTTGCTGTTGACACAGTATGTGCAGAGCTGTATTTTGTAAATACTTACTCACTGTCACGTTGTTAAATGGCATTGTAATACTTACTGTCACGTTGTTAAATGGCATTGTAATACTTTGTTTGCAAAAGTCCCAATGATGATCGTGGTTTTTTTTTAATTAATTCAGGTTTCTAACATGTAGAGATGCAGTTCTTGCATCTCTTTAAGACCTAAGGTGTTACATCTTGTAACATCATGGCAAACAAGGAGAATTACTTGGCTTCTCCTGTTTTAAATATTGCAGACTTTGAAAACTACTCAGAGGTTTGCCATGAGGAGATGGAGAAGTTCTGCAGTACATAAGTAATTTGTTATTGCAAAATAAAGCAGCTTTCTCTTAAATGCCTAATGGAAGTTTTGGACAGATCACAGATCTGCTTGATCTGTAAGGAGCTGGAAGAGCTTTGTTTCAATTCAAAATGAGATTGGTTGGATTTTATTCTCACAGGTACTGGGAAAAGTGTGTGGAAAATAATATGACATATTAGACTTTCGGGGTTATCTCCATTTGATGTTATAATTGAACAAAGCAGTAGTTGCTAAACCTTGCATGTCTTCACTATTGGGAAAATAAACCAAACAACATAACAACCAAACACTAAAACTAAAAGAACATGCCAGAACCTTCAGACAGTCCAAACAAGTCTGAAGTCTTGTGTAATCAGACTACTAATACTGATTGCTGTCACTGATTGCACCTGTTGAGAGAATGTGGAGTTTCTTTTTTACCTTTACAGTGTAGCACTGTGTCACTAGTGAGCACACTGCTGCATACCTTACAGCTGGTCAAATAAATCGATTGGAGGGGAAGGATAGAGGAAATCAATTTTTCTAGAAAATGAGAGGGCTGAAGGACAAAATAAAGGGAGCTGAAGGAGGAAGCGAATGGGAGGGCACTGAGGAAGGGAGAAGTGCAAGAAATGCAAGGGTAAAGGATGGGAAAGGAAAAATAGAGTGGGACTGGAAAATATGAGAGGATACAGAAGATATTGGGGAGACAGTATAAAGGTAGAAAGGAAAGAAGGAAGTCTATAGCACATAAAGGAAATAATTTAATTTGAGAAAATAAGTTGAAAACAGGATTGAAGAGGAGTTACAAAGTGCTCTATAGAATTCCTCAAGAGTCCAACATACAACCACATGCGCTTGGGAAAACTCCTAATCTTACCTACTTTTAATGCCTTTATTGCCTAACTGTTTTAATGTTGATGATTTCTGTGGTCACCTTTTCTGGCTGAAGGAGATGTGCCGTGTCTTTGCCTGGGTGGAGGCTTTGCATCACTAGAGGACCTATATGACTTGTGACTCTGGATTAATGGAGTTGTGTGGCCCTGTGTCTTCCTTCCTGAAGATGTCAATATATAGTTAACATTTGCATCTGTAACCAATGGCCAAAGGGTCTGAGAAGATAGAGATTGAAAAAGTCTATAAAATTATAGGATCATCCAATTCCATGCTGGTACAGGGTAGTCTTCTGCAATAAGTTCTTCTGCAATAATAAGGCTTTAAGGAGACCTTAGAGTAGCCTTCCAGTATCTGAAGGGGGCCTACAGGAAGGCTGGGGAGGGACTATTGACACGGTTTGCAACGACAGGACAAGGGGCAATGGGTTTAAACTGGCAGAGGGAAGATTTAGACTGGATGTTAGGAGGAAGTTCTTTACAGTGAGGGTGGTGAGACACTGGTACAGGTTGCCCAGGGAGGTTGTGGCTACTCCCTCCCTGGAGGTGTTCAAAGCCAGGTTGGAGGAGGCCTTGAGTGACCTGTACTAGTGGGAGGTGTCCCTGCCTATGGCAGGGAGTTGGAACTGGACAATCCTTGAGGTCCCTTCCAACCTTACCATATCTATGATTCTATGATAAGTCTTGTTAGAGAACAACATGAAATATTACTCTAGCCATTTATCCTCCAGTATTTTAAAAAATTGAAATCACTACAATGGGTTCTGAATAGTTTCTTATTCAGTGGAAAATAAATAGATGCTTTTCCCGTGCAACTCTGGCATTTCAGCTTCTTTTGCTGACACCAGCTGAATGGCCTGAGACTTGCAGTTTACTTTAAAATGTGTAATAAAACCTGCATAGTACAAATGATTTTTTATATAGAATATTTAGCTCAGAAAAACTTGCCTAGTTATGATGGGTTAGAAAGACTGTAAATTATCCTTTCCTTAAAAAGCAAGATAGGTGTTCAGGGTGAGAGACACACTCAAATACTTAGGCCAGAATTAGAGAAGTCCTTTCCAAAGTGTGCATTTGCTCTTGACAAGAAGCTGTGCAGAACTGATTTTTGAGCTGCAGCCCCCGCCTGTGCTGTATGAGACAGTGGCAACATGGGATTTAATAATTGTCCTCTTGGTGCATTTTGTGAGAGTTCATCTTATACCTGCCTTTGTAAAGGGATCTGTTAGCAAGTAATAAACTCAACTTTACTACTAGAATGGTGACAGTTGCTTTTGGCATCTAAAATGTATTTTTCTCCTTTATGTTTTATATTATATTAATATTTAAACTATATCAGCTAGCAAGAATGGTTGAATGAACAGAATAGAAAATGTCTCATCTAACCTTTGAAGACAAATACTTTATTTTTTCTCTTTTAAGCCTTTTCTATTAGACTGTATTATTTCATCATGATGTCATACTTAAATTATGCATTTTAATGTTAAATTTTAGAGTTTGTCTGTGTGTGTGTGTGTGAATTTCAGTTAAATATATTTAACCTTTCACTGGATCATTTTATTTTCTTTGAATCGCTGATCCAATGTATGTTCACTAATAGGGAGACATGTCTTATATCTGGGGTCATATTTTTCTTTTCCCTGAGCTGTCTAGGATTAACATACTTTATTTCATCAGATAACTATCCAGCGCTTATAACAGCTACTGCAGAAAAAAAAAAAGGAGTTGGTCAATTTTTTTTTTCCCCCCACATATGGCTGAACAAAAAGTCTATGTTACAGATCCTTTTGTAAGTAAAAATGCAATGGCCATAGCTTGGACTGAATTGGGAAGTTTCCTCAGATATTCCTTCCATCTCTGTTCTGTCAGTCTCTGTAAGAAACTGATCTAAAGGTCACTGGAGTCAATGAAAAGAATCCTATTGACTTCAGTGGGTCTGGTTCACTCCCTAAATGCCAATGAATAAACGTGGACTTTGCAAGGTGCCTAAAGAATTAAAAAAAGAAAATCCTGGGAAAGATGAAAACATGTTGCAAAATCTTTCTCAGCAGCACAGTCCCATGAGTTCAATTCCCATTTATATCAAAGGAGCTCCAACTCTGCTTTCTCAGTTAACCCTGTGTAGTTTTTCTCATTTCAGCTGGAAAAATGATTGACAGAAACAATCAAGAAGTGTTCGTCACCTGTGTTCATCTCGGGTTAGCTGTGAACTAAAAGCAATAGGGGATTTACACCCACAACCTTCAATTATTGCATGCTGTAATGCAGAAACCTGTCTAACAGCCATGAGCCAGATGGAAGGAAACAGTTATGGAGTTTTCCCATACTCTTGTTCATGTTTCTTGATCTTCTTTTTATACCATGAACTGTATTCACCAATGCTGACTTGTGTGTCCAGCTCTTATTTACTGTTTGAGAGAACTAGTCTTCACATGTGCAAGATTCTGAGTTGGATGTAGGTTTCAAAAAGTGGAGGTTACTAGCAAATCTCCAAGTACCTCTCCCTTTTTATCTGTCCTTTCTAAACTCTAATATACTTTTTCTTTTTATTTTTTTTTT
>VWYK01106801.1:1584-18613 GCA_013399775.1 Semnornis frantzii | reverse complement strand
AACCATGTCCCTTGGCATCACATTTCTGCCCCTTTCAAACATCTGCAAAGATGGGGATTTAACTACCTCCCTAAGAAGCCTGTTCCAGTGTTTGAGAACCCTTTCAGGGAAGAAGTTTTTTTCTAATATTCAGTCTAAACCTGGCCTGGTGCAACTTCAGGCCATTTCCTCTTGCATTGTCACTTCTTACCAGGGAAAAGAGACCATTCCCCATCCCACTCCAACCTCCTCTCAGGTAGTTGTAGAGAGTGAGAAAGTCTCCTCTGAGCTTCCTTTGCTTGACGCTAACCAAGTCCAGTTGCCTTGGTGCATTTTACCTCCTTGGTGCACAGTTCTCACACATCTTGTCACTGATGATGGATAATTCACTTTCAAACTCAGGACACACAGAATTACAGAATGTAAGGAGCTGGAAGAGACCTCAAAAGATTATGCAGTCCACCCCTCCTGCCAGAGCAGGATCACCTATACCAGATCACACAGGAATGCATTCAGGCAGGTTTTGAGTATCGCCAGAGAGAGACACTCCACAACCCCCTGGGCAGCTGGTTCCAGTGCTCTGTCACTCTCAGAGTGAAAATTTTTTTCCTTATGTTTCCATGGAACTTCCTATGCCTCAACTTCCACCCATTGCCCCTTGTCCTGTCATTGGGCATCCCCGAGGAGAGCCTGGCTTCATCCTCTTGGCACTTGCCCTTTACATATTTATAAAGATGTCTCAGTCTCCTTCCTCTCCAAGCTAAAGAGACCTGGCAGAAGACTCTCTAACAGAAGAATAATCCCCAATCCGTTCAGGATGGGGACACTTTATTACCATTTCCATCCTAACAACACTCTCAGTGCTAGAGTATGCCCCTGTGGGCTACACTCAACCTGCACAAACAACATTCTGCATGCACGGCAGCCACATGAGCAGCAGCATAAAGCTGAGAAGTGTGGAGGTAGCTATTTCTCCTCTTCTACCTTTCAACAGTGTTCCACACTGACAAGTCCTGACTTTGGTCACTTTGGGAAGACTGCTCATACTTTTTTAAGAGACACTGTTAGGAGAGCTACAGTAGGCAGGATGCATCGGGAGTCCTCTAATGCTCGCTATTGTCTCTGCTCTTGCTTGTTTCAAATTCCTATGGGATACTGACATATTTCAATGGTGCTCTAATAATAGCCTAATAATTGCTTCAGACAATAAGTTACATTGTATTGAGACCTCGCCTGTTGGGTGGGGGGTGGGTAGGAGGGTTGCCTTGGTAACAGTGAGAAGAAAAAAAAAAAATCATATGGCAAACGGAGACACAGAATGGACACAAGCTGAGATGTTTGCTCCCTACTCATGAATCTATGGGAAACAGTGAGACTGGCACCAAAGTAAGGATTTTCTGGTCAGAATGTGCAAACAGCACTAAACCCCAACTTATCTGAAGGTTTAATTAAGGCTTAGGTAAACATGCTGTTATGATTCGTGCAGCAAAGGTTGAAGGTAGCAGATGCTACAAATTTAGTAGGCTATCATGATCTGTTTACAAGCTCACTGCAAGGGAAGTTTGCTGTCTGAACAGCTTAATCTTAAGTGCCGGAGACAAGGGAATGAGGTCAGGAAACTCCAGTGCTCCAAGCTTGTGTTTTCTCTTTGCTCTGCTTTGATCAGATTTCTTTGAAAGACATCAGTACTGTAAAACATAGCAACTCAGACTTTGTTTTTAAACCTGGCAAGGATTGCTACTTCATGGCTGAAAATAAACGTGTACAAACTACACGTTCTTGCACTTGTCCTACAGGCCAGAAAAAAGTCTCTCCTGAAAGTGCAAGCAACCCAGCTAATCCCTCCATGTCATTTTGATCCTCTAAGCGGGTTGAAAACCTGGCTGCTCACCAGGGAAAAGCATTAAAAAAGATCGTGGTTATTCCTGACAGAAATATATAATGGTTTGGGTTAGAAGGAATCTTAAAGATCATCTAGGTCAAAACACCCACCATTGGCAGGGGCATCTTTCACTAGACCAGGCTGCTCACAGCCCTGTCCAACCTGGCCTTGAACACCTCCAAGGATGGGGAATCCACAGCTTCTCAAGGCAACCTCTTCCACTGTCTCACCACTCTCACAATGAAGAGTCTCTTCCTGATAATCTTAATCTACTCTCTTTCAGTTTGAAACTGTTACCCTCCATCCTATCACTACACTCCCTGATAATGAGTCCCTCTCCATCTTTCTTATAGGCCCCCTTTAAAGTACTGAAAGGCTGCAATAAGGTTTTCCTGGAGTCTTCTCCGGGCTGAAGACCAACACAGGGGAGGTGCTCCCATCATTTTGGTGGCCCTGTATATAAAACAACTTGCAAGTTCATGCTCCTCCAAGTCAAAAAGGGACAGCAGCAGACAGCATACTGGCACCCAGCAGCTTGCTCTGTCCAAGAGGAGATCACATTAATGGATATATTAAGGCTATCGTGCCCAGCAAATTGCAGAGAAGTTGCAGATGGACAGCAAAGCCACCACTGGAAAAGTTCTTTCTCATTAGTTATCTCTTATTTAAATGCAATTTCCAAAGCACAAGAACAACAATAACTAATAAAATTCCAGTCCCATGATGCCATTTTATGTCCATCTGTTTGGAGCACCTATCAATGACTGGACATACTTGCAAGCTTACAAGCACCTACAGAGGGGAGCCACAAAGTCACACCGATCTTCATCTGGTGATCACACAAGCTTTTAGTGGGAATTAGAGGGTTCATTGTTTTTCCAACAGGTTGTCCAAATGACAGACATCCCATCCTTGGAAATAATCCAAGTCAGGTTGGACTGGGCTTGGAGCAGCCTGATCTGGCTAGCTGCTGGGACCTGGGGTAGATGACCTTCAAAGGTTCCTTCCAACCTAAACCAGTCTATGATTGCACAGTTTCTAGGGCTGTGATGACTACTATGCAAAGCTGGTCCATTTGTGTGGATGGAAAAGCCCTGCAGAGGCTCTGGAAGCTGAATGAGGGGGGCAGGGAGTGGGCAGGAGTAGGAAGAAGTACTTCTGGTGTACCAGAAGGAGGAGGGAGCTGTTGATGGCAGCTCACCACTGCACAAAGGCCACCTCAGCTGGGCACTAACAAAGCAGCTCAAAGAGAGACACAATAGGCAAGAAACAACCCTCGATAGAGAGAGGGAGGAGGCTCTCAAAGGCAAAGGACAAAGAGCTCCTCTTGAAAGGAAAATAGCATAAGCTGATAAGATGGATGTCTTCCAGCAGGCGCTTTCTTCCCAGCAGCCACGTAAAGGGGTTGGGCTTTCTTAGTATTGCCTTTGGAAATGGGATCAGAATATGGGTATTTAAAAGCATGTTCTGGCACAGACCCAATTTCCTTGCCAACAAGATTTTCAACCTCTAACACTGAGTAAAATCCTACTAATTGCAGGATTGTTCTTTCTTCAAAGAGTCTTTCCTACAAAGCTTTACAAAACCAAAGCCACCAGATGAGGCCAGTGCTGTTTCTTCATTCTGTAAAATACTTAATGGCAGAAATTTAAACCTACAGGGAAAAGAAATAATATTCAGTACTAACTCTAGAGACTTCATCTGATTTTGAACTTCTCATTTCAAGCCACCTGCAGAAATCTAAGAGAGAAGTTTTTTTCACCATGAGCTGGAAACACAGCACTGCCAAGGGAAAAAAGGAAAATTTGGACAGGGAAAGAGCTGGAAAGGTGAAAATCCCCTCGGACATCCTAATAATCTTTTGCTGTGTATCACAGGATACCAGACTACCTCCGAGATGGAAGCGACAGTTGCCTCTGCTATCAGGAGCATTTATCTGATGCTTTCTCAAACCTGGGAAGGAAGCAGATGGATGACACCACTAATTTACTTCAGCCATCCAAATGGACTAACCAAATCTACAGATATGACTAAAAAGCCTACTTTATCTACATTAACTATGTGCAGATTTCTTTTTTCCTGACATACAACTGAGGGGGGAAAAACCCCAACCCTACAACAGCCTCGTTGTCCATGCTTCAGTAGAAGCACTTAAGCTAGTTGTGTCCATCTCTGACACCTGTACTCTTAGATGCATGAATGAGAGTCCCACAGGGACCAGGCATTTCTTCAGTTCAGTAGGTTTTATTTCAAAATAAGCCAAATCATAGAACCATAGAAATCTTCTCAATATCATTCAACTTCCTTTGAGCATCTGAATAAAAATGAGTAAAAAAAAATCACTTAGAATACATTTCTAATGATAGAGAGACATACAACATTTTTTCCCCTCAACTGAAAACTCTGAGAATAGTTTAAACCAATCCTCAAAGGAAGGGAATATATGAAAGATACCACAGAATATCAGAAGTTGGATGTGACCTCCAGAGATCGAGTCCAACCTCCCTGCCAAAGCAGGATCACCCAGGGTAGTCCACACAGGAACACATCCAGGTGGGTTTTGAAGGTCTCCAGAGAAGGAGACTCAACAACCTCTCCAGGCAGCCTGCTCCAGTGCTCTGTCACCCTCACTGTAAAGTTTCTCCTGACGTTGAGGTGAAACCTTCTCTGTTCAAATTTGTAGCTGTTGTCCCATTGCTGCGCACCACCGAAAAGAGATTTGCCACATCCACTTGACACCCACCCCTCAGACATTTACAGACATTAATGAGATCTCCTCTCAGCTTCTCTTTGCCAGACTAAACAGCCCCGGGGCTCTCAGTCTCTAACCAGGACTACGGGAAAACATTGTGGGTACTGAGCATATACTAAGATCACAGCAAGAGGAGGAAAGGTTTAAAAAAGGCAACACCATCTTTTAAGGTTCAAAGATGAACACAACACACAGCAAAAACTTGCAATGGACGTTATTAAGCACATGAAGCAATAAAAAAAAAACCAAAAACACAGAACATTGGAATATAGGCTAACAATGGTAAGATTACCCAATTACGCTTTTGCAACAAGAGAAACAAAGCACGCTGCAAGGCAGTCTGAAGCAAAACCAGGACCCCCTAGGAAGTAACATTAGCTTCTTGAATATTAAGCACTAGAGGAAAATGGATACGAGGACAGAAAGGCTTATTTAGGAAAGAATTAATCTCAGAGTAGATCTTTTCCATAGCAGTGTTGTTCCTCGACGTGAAAATGACAAAAAACTGGCATCCAATTGATTCAATTATGAAATTTAACATGACTTGCCTCAGGGCTTGGGGTTTGTTTTCTTAAAGCAGTATTATTTAAGGTCAAGTGCTCGAAGAAAAAAAAAATAGGTTAAGAAAGAAGAAAAAAAAAAGAGGCCAGAGTGCTCTGAACTGGAAAACACATCAAGAGCAAATACTAGAACTCCCACACCTTGTTTGCAAATAAACTTGTATTCTAAATGTTAAGCAAACAGAATTAACAAGGCAATTGGCAAGGAGCTCTGGGTAGGCAGATGTCTGAACTGGTTAATTCTGAAAAGGCAACCATTACAAAGAAACTGCTAAAACCACCACTTTGACCTTCCTGCCTCCACGCCCTAAGTCTTTGCCCCACCTCTCCCACCTTACAGACCTGCATCTGCCCTTGTTATTTCAGACCAACTATGTGAGCTTTCAGCTGGGTAACTGACCCTGCTTTAAGCAAGCAAGAAAAAACACACCCACATGCTTCTTCCCATCCTTCTCCCCTGCACTCGCAAAGAAAATTTCAAAGCCAGAACTGTTTTTCTTCTTATTTTTTTTTTTCCTAAGGTTCTAAGCCAGATCTGATCTTTTGCTTTGGTGCACCACACACTGCTGTGCTGTGCTAAAACACAGGAGTGGGAATACCTGGACTTGAGCAGAGCAAAGAAAAAAAAGCTTTCCTGAAGTTGTTGTTGCTTTGCACTGTGAAATTGGGGCTCCAGCTTCCAGAGTTTCCAGAGAAAATAGGCTCCCTGGCACAAGTGCATCAGGCTGGACAATGCAGCCTTAAGTACTTCAGTTTTCTTAAGCCCACTGGCAATGCAAGTCACTTCATCAGCTGTCCAGTTCCCTAACAAATAAAGAAACTTGACTTCCTCTGGAATCCCTCTACTATGAGGAAAGGCTGAGAGAGTTGGGGGTTGCTCCCCCTGAAGACAAGGAGGCTGCAGGGAGACCTTACTGTGGCCTTTTAGTATTTTAAACAGGCCTTTAAAAAAAAAAAACATAGTTGGTCCCCATTTAGCAGAGCCTGCTGTGACAGGACAAGGGGTGGTGGGTTTAAACTAAACGAGGGAAATTCAGACTAAAGAGAAATTCTTTACATTGAGGGTGGTGAAACAGTGGCTCAGGTTGTCCAGAGAAGTGGTAGGTGTCCCATCCCTGGAAACATGCCAGATCATGTTGAATGGGGCTCTGAGCAACCTAATTGAGTTGCAGATGTTCCCTGCTCAATGCCAGGGGGGTTGGAATGGATGACTTCCTCATGGAAAGGGTGATTAGGCACTGGAATAGACTGCCCAGGGAAGTGATGGAATCTTTAAGAGAAGACTGGATGTGGCACTTGGTGGCATGGTTTAGCTGATGTTGTGGTGTTAGGTTATAGGCTGGACTTGATGATCTTAGAGGTCTTTTCCAGCCTCAATGGTTCTGTGATTCTAGGAGGCCCTCACCTACTTGAGCCTTCTTTGAGCATGGCCTTGGAGCAAAGAGCTCTGAGAGGGTTCTTCATCTGTATTATCCTATGAAGCTACAAGGGGCATCTGTCGCTACAGGAAGGGTCATGTGCAAAACCTCAAAACAAAACTTAAGGATAAAAAGCACAACCAAAGAAAACAAAAAACAAACCCCATCCAAACCAACAAACATTCCTGGAGGTCAGATTACTCATTGGCTTTTTAGTTATATGTCAAAGAAATTTAACAGGTGCATTGAGGATGGGGAAAGGCTCTTTTCAGTGGCACCCAGTAACAGGACAAGGAATAATGGATATAAGCTGGACACAGGAAGTTCTACCTCAACATGAGGAAAAACTTATTTACTGTAAGGGTGATAGAGCACTGCAACAGGCTGCCCAGAGAGGTTGTGGAGTCCCTGAAGACTTCCAACACCAACCTTGACATGTTCCTGTATGGCCTGCCCTAGGTGATCCTGCTTTGGCAGAGGATTGGACTGGATGATCTCTGGAGGACCCTTCCAACCCCTAACATTCCGTGATTCTGCCAGTGGCCTGTGAACATAGTATTGATACTCTTGTTTTATTCTGCTGAGAAGAAATTGTCTTTATGACAAGGTTTAAAATGAGCTAAAAAGGGCTGTGCTGTATGACTTCTCTCAATATAAAAAGGAGGGGGGAAAGAAAAGGTATCATTTGAGAGGTGTCAAAGATACTTAAAGCAGAGTATTTATTTTTCCCCAGTCTCCTCTTCATAGTAACTTCCCTATGTAATGTAGGGGTTGCAGAAAGAGGAATAAGCCACCTTTAAAAATGTCATTCTGCTTATCAAAAAATTATTAGCACTGAATAGTATAGCTCTATTGTTTTCAAAGTTAAACTGCATTTGCTTCACTTCAAAGTGTCTTTATCCAAACATGGAAATACCACAGAGGGAGAAAAATTGGTTCATGTAGGATCAAAACTTGCAGCTCAGAAATCTAAGCTGAAGGTTTAAAGTCCTAATCCCTAATCAGTCTAACGATCAAGAATGCTTAGCTACAGTTGTAAAGAAAAGAAGCCAGCACTGTACTTGAAACAAAGAGAACTCCCTTGTATGGAAGCATAGCTTCTCCTAAGGGCAGGATACTTCATCTGTGGGCAGTACTGGGCAGAGTCGAAGGCAGAGTACTCCACCGTGTTCTGGGCAAGGCTGAATTTTCACCACCCGTGAATTTCCTGGACACTGAAATAACACACAGAGTACCTAGATAATTGAGAGTGAAACTGGCCAGGCTGTGCACAAAGTCACAATCTAATTGTTTCAATTTACAGAAATAAACCTCCCTTGTATTTTAATTACCCAGAGAAACGTTCATGAAATACATCATTATCCTTAAGCCTACGGTTAAAGTGCTCAGTCTTAAAACAGTACCTGTGGCAATCCTGCCTAAATCCAGCTCTCAATACCTAAAATTACAGGCCTGTCTCTGCCCAGGGCTGCACCACACAGCTGAAAGCAAATTCCTGGATGCACTTCTGCAGAGAAGAGCTCTGATCCAGCTCACCACATCTCACCAACCTCCCTCCAAAACCTCTTTTTTCAAGTTACTTCTGTTACAAAATTGGTCTGATTAGGAGCAATCTGGTTTATTACTTGCAATTTTAGCTTGAGTCCCACCCAGAGGAACAAGTCTATCAATCCCTCAGCCTGGTGTTACCCTATCCGCAAAGGGTGTCCCAACATCAACTTCCACGCAAAACTGAGAGCAGCAGATCAATCCACGTTTTAGATGTGGGCAAAGCCACCTCCTTGAAGAGACTGCAAAGCTGTGCTTTGAAGCAGAATCAGTAATGTTTCAGTCGGTATGACTGGCACAGGCTTAGTTCATTGGACAAGTCTGCCAACTCCATACCAGGGGCCACTCAACTGCTGTTGAGGGTAAAAAAATATTTTTACAAGTTACAGTCCTTGGTGTAAACCAGCAAAGGGAGCAAATCTGGTCTGTGATCTCATTTTCACTTCCGCAAGAAGCAAGTTTGAGTACCCATGTGCTTGATGACCAATCTGCAGCACACAGGAGGCAGGTGAAACAGCTGTAAAACTGTAAACAGTTCTACAATTACTGGTTCCAAGTCTGAATAGTTTTCTGCAAGTTGCTTAACCATTGCCAATCCCAGAATAATGCTTACAGGGGGCATTTTCAAATGCATTTATTGCCCTCAACATCATGAACTGGTCTGCTGGAGGTATCTCCACACTACGCACTCATTGCGTAAGGCCAGCCAGACATGTGGCACCAATCCTGAGGGCTGGAGGCCTTAGGGGGAGAAGAAAAAGCACTCTACTCATTTGGTGCCTTAGATATAACAACAAAAGAGCAATCTGACAATTACATCAGTTAACATGGAAGACAGGTACTTGCATCTCATGGCCATCTTGTGACCAACATCCATCTTGTATTCTACAATGAACACCCCGAAACTCTACTAGCAAAACTGAGGCTATTCTGGAGTTAATTTTTGCACCTTCAATCAAATGTCTTCCTTTTCTTGGGGGAAAAAATTGGTAGCTCAATTTCATGAAGATGAGGTAGGAGGGGAGAAAGAAGCAGAGTTGGGGACCTCATTCACAGTGATGAAGATATCTCCAAAGATCACTGAAGAAAATATATATGACCAAGAAATATTAATGCAAGAATTGTTAGTCTTCTGAGTTTGTAAGACAAGAACAATTTATCCTTTGTGGTTAACAAGGGACAACAAGGCCACAGCAACTGAATATAACCCCCCCAACATTTTAATGTGTGAGAAGAACAGCAGTAAAGGTCTGAAGTGCAAGCAGAGGAACCTCTGCCAAGAATTTATGTGCCATATGAAGGCTGTAACATCAAGAGTCCCTAAAACCAAAAAGGAAAATAGGAAGGAGAAGGCTTAGCCAAACCACTACATTTTAAAGCTGTCATCTTATTATCACAATGTCAAGAGTTGGAACAATGTATGTGTTTGAGGCCTACTGGAAATTATGGCTTTAATTAAATATATTACGGAGGATGCTTCTGATACTTTCAGAGTACTTTTTATAGTCCTACTGCTGTGGCAACACAGGAAGCAATGCTCACATCAAAAGCTGCACCCCATACACAAACACCCAGTGTTGGATTTATCTGTGTGTTTGAACAGTAGAATGACCTAGATTAGGAGACAAAATAAAAGAAAAAATTAGAATTCATCCAGAGTAAAAGAAGAGGAAGTACCAAGCAGTGAAAACCTCCCATGTAGGTACATGGAGCAAAGTGAGGGCTAAGTCCTCCTAGGAACGTCAAGGTCACCACCACCTCCTTCCCTGCCATTGGTTTGGTCTTTAACATGTTGATTCAAACCTGTGATAGTTTACTGAGCATTGCTGCTCTTTTGATCTCCAAATTAAGAGGGCTGGCATGCAAGAAGTCAGTTCTGATACCAAGAAGAGAGCTGGAGGCATGAGCCTGCATGCACAGAGAGACCTTTCCTCCCAAATCCACTGCCACTCTGGAATGAATTGTGGGACAACATGGTCAGGGTCTTTTTCTGGCCAACCTGCCTGCTGCATCATGTGCATTATTTGCGGGGTTTGGATGAAGGAAAGAGTACAAGACTGGGGGTGTCTTGAAAATTTAAATTATAGCCAAGCCACCTACCTAAGCCATGACTTAAGTGATAGAAGTTTGAGTTAAAATATCTGCTCTGCAATCAAAAAGATGCAACCCAAAAAAAGAGCACCAAGTAACTAGGTACAGAGGTTATTCCAGAATTAGTTCTGTACTGAGAGCAGAAACAGTTTTTAAAATACATTTTTATGGCAAAGTGTGAAGTAAACTGGGATCTAGTTACCAAAGTAGAAAGGATTAAATCCTGGATATCCACAAACTCACATTACAACCGCATAAAAGAATGCAGCAAAGTGGCTAACAGAGCACCAGGATGGTATAGGTGTGAACTAGGGAACTGGTTTGGTATTTTGCTAAAACAAACAAAAATGACTTAAGAAAGGGAATTGAATACACATCACGACTGTGCTATTGCATAACCTAAAGATTAAAATACCAAAGCTTTGATTTCTTCCATCCTGTTTTCAAGGCAAGCACCCAGTTCACAGGGTGAGATGTGTTTATTTTGATCACAAGTGCCATATTGAGTTGTCAATACTCCAAAATCACCACGTCAGTTGAGATTCTCAATTGTCAAGCCACAACTTACTGTTGAGTTCTTGTTTCAACAGACTTTGTGGAGCACTGCATCCAGTTCTAGTGTCCCCAGAAGAACAGGGACATCAAACTGCTGGAGTGGGTCCAGAGGAGAGCCACAAAGATGAGCAGAGGGCTGGAGCACCTCCCTTATGGGGAGAGGCTGAGAGAATTGGGGCTGTCAGCCTGGAAAAGACAATGCTCTGGGGTGACCTGTCCCAGGTTGGGAACTATAGGGTTAAAAAAAGTCCTTCTGGGACTTGAAGATTGTTATTCAATCCCACAATTCTGCTATCTCTTCATAAGCTCACAGCGAGGCCAGCTTGTTCTCTTTTCCTCCCCCTCCAGCCTTCTGCCGGGCAGGAGCTGCGTTACCGGGACAAACATGTAAGGATAGGCCTGGTTGGGGTCTCCAGAGGCTGTGTTTAGGCCTCTTGGATGGCAGAGGCACGAGGGGGGGAGGATTGGAGCACTGGGGATGATAGATTTAGTTTTGGGTTGCGGGAAAATTCAAGGGGGCTTGCTTATGGATTCTGTATCTGCCTTGTAATTTCTATCTGTAACTCTCTCCAAATACAATTCTGGGTTTTTTCTCCAATTCGTTTGAGAGCTTCACTCTGTCGGCTCTTTAAACCCACGACAAGACCTTATAGTAGCCTTCCAGTACCCGAAGTGGGCTACAAGAAAGCTGGGAAAGGGCTTTTAACAAGGGCTTGTAGTGACAGGACAAGAGGGAATGGATTGAAGCTTGAGGAGGGCAGATCTAGACTGGAGATTAGGAAGAAATTCTTTACAGTGAGGGTGGTGAGACACTGGAACAGGTTGCCCAGGGAGGTCATGGATGTCTCTTCCCTTGGAAGTGTTCAAGGCCAGCTTGGACAAGGCCTTGAGCAATCTGGTCTAGTGGAAGGTGTCCCTGCCCATGGCAGGGTGGTTGGAACTAGCTTTAAGGTTTCTTTCAACCCAAACCATTGATGGATCTGTGAATTTAGAGGGGAAAAAATCCAAGTGGAACTTTTAATAGCAGATGGAATATAGTTGAATACTGAATTAGAATTTTAAAGCTAAGCAAACATTGAGGTCTTCTGTGTTACCTAAATAACAGCCGACTGAGAACTTAAAGGCACGAACAACAAATGCACCAACATGAGGAAACACAAATCATTAGCAGTAGCAAAGAGCTACCTAACAGCAGAGGGGGGGAAAAAAAACAACACAAAAAAAAAAACCAAAACAAAAAAAACAACTAGCAAGCAACACATACATGAACATTTCAAAATCTCCCCTGGGCCTGGCTAATTGGTGTGATCAATTCTGGTTTGTTCACAAAAGCCAGGACAGCTAGCCAGAGGAGGAGTAAGGAAAGAACTATGGACAGGCAATGCAACTTTAATGAGCTTTTAAACAGTTCAGCCAATACCCCAATAGACAGGCAGGTGCATTGCAGCCCCAGAGACTATCCTCACCCAGTTCTCACGCAGATGGCTGTGAAGGGCTAAGCAGGAGACATGAGCATGCATTCATCTCTGTGCCAGCACTGCTGAATTATAACCAGCTCATTTGTACAAGGCAGCAGCAAGGAGACTGACTGAAGCCAAATGCTGCTACCCTGAGTGCAATCAGCTCTTTAATGCAGGACCACAGGATGTTAGGGGTTGAAAGGGACCTCCGTAGGTCATCGAGTCCAACCCCCCTGCCAGAGCAGGACCATAGAATCTAGTGCAGGTTGCACAGGAACACATCCAGATGGGTCTTGAAGGTCTCCAGAGAAGAAGACTCCACAACCTCTCTGGGCAACTGTTCCAATGTTCTGTGACCCTTACAGTAAAGAAGTTACTCCTCATGTTGAAGTGAAACTTCTTGTACTGTACTTTATATCCATTGCCCCTTGTCCTGTCACGGGGCATGACTGAGTAGAGCCTGTCCCCTCCCTCTTGACCCCAGGACAGTGCTCCATCCCCTTAATAATCCTCCTAGCCCTCCACTGGACTCTTTCAAATAGATCCCTGTCCCTCCTGAACTGGGGATCCCAAATCTGAATGCAGTATTCCGGATGAGGTCTCACCAGAGCAGAGGGGGAGTAGAACCTCCCTCCATCTGCTGGCCACACTCCTCTTAATGCACCCCAGGATCCCATTGGCTTTCTTGGCCTCAAGGGCACATTGCTGTCCCATGGATAGTTTCTTGTCCACCAAGACTCCCAGGTCTCTCTCCACAGAGCTCCTTTGCAATAGATCACCTCCCAGCCTGTACTGGTGCAGTTTACTATTCCTTCCCAGCTGCAGGACTCTGTACTTATCCATGTTGAACCTCATGAGGTTACTCTTTGCCCAGCTCTCCACCCAAGTCTTGCTGAATGGCTGCACAGCCTTCACATGTCAGCCAAGCCTCCCAGTTTAGTATTGTTAGCAAACTTGCTGAGCCGACTCTCTATCCCCTCAATGTCACAAGTGGTGATCAGAGAAGCCAGAAGCACCCAGGCTCTTATCATTAAAATAAGAGCCATAACAGCTGTTAGTGACAAACCTGGGCATATTTTGAATATTTAAAGGCAAGGATGCCATGCCACCTATATTAGGCTGAGAGCATTAAGAAAGAGCTTTTGTATTATCAGATATACATAACCAGAGCAGACAAGATGCTGAATCTCTTTCTGGTCTTGGAGAGAAACGGAGTATAGTGGGCCCTGAACATGGTTTCTCTAATCCCTCTCTTGCTCTGGCCCCTGTACCCTGGGATTTTCAAAGCTGCTGCTTCTCTGCCCCAGATAATGTCAAAGCAAGTACAGCTAAACACAGGAACACAATTGGGCAAACCTGGGACCTGTTGAAAATGCTGTCCTTTGAATACAGAGAACAAGAATGGGGATGTCCAAGGAGTCACTTTTCCCTCCAGTCCCTGATAATCATTTTTATTAGTCCTAAAAATAAAAATTCTATAGACAGCTATCTAAACAATCCAGAGTCAATAAATAGTTTTCTTTATTTTTACATAATAAAGTCACCAGCAATCCCTTCCAGTTTAACCTCTCACTAAGACAACATGCAGAATGGCTGGCTAGCAAGCCCAGCTTTGGGGATAGAAAGGAGCCACAGAGCCAGCAGGGCCAACTGTGCTGCTTCAAGCAATGGACAGTGTCTCTCCAGAAGTTTTAATACAATACTGTACCATTTTTCTGAAGCAAAGAACTTTCTACAGCACTTACACAACTCTTAAAACCCTGAGATTTGAGGAAATGGGTGTGTTTGACTTCTGAAGAGTATTTACAAAGAGCAGGAAACAACAAAGCACTTGGACATTCTTTTCAGAACAGACACGTGGTCCTCAGGAAATAGCTGTGGTAAAGCATGGTTAAGGGTTCATTATAGTGTCCTTGTTCTTTTCTTCACTCATAATCTAGGTCCACCCAAAACTATGGGAGCTGACCATCATCATGGAGATGGACAGACAAAGTTGGGGCTGTTCAGTCTGCAGAGAGAAGGCTCCAAGGAGACCTTATTGTGGTTTTCCAGCATCTGAAGGGGGTTTACAAGAAAGCTGGTGACAGACTCTTTAGGAGGTAGGTTGGTGATGAGACTATGGGCAATGGAGCAAAACTAGAAATGGGCAGATTCAGATTGGATGCTAGGAAGAAGTTCTTCACTATGAGGGTGGTGAGACACTGGAACAGGTTGCCCAGAGAGGTGGTAGAAGCCACATCCCCGGAGGCTTTTAAGGCCAGGTTGGATGAGGCTCTGAGCAACCTGATGTAGTATGATGTGTCCCTGCCCACAGCAGGAGGGTTAGAAACTGGATGATCTTTGAGGTCCCTTCCAACCCTGACAAATCTGTGATTCTGTGATCCTTGTTCCAGTATCACATCTCCAGCACAGCTCTGCTCTGCTAATTCACAACTGCATTTTGAAGTACATCTTCAGAGGTGAAACACAAACGGATTGTTAGCACAGGAAGATCCTGTTGCCATGCGTTAGTTGCCAGTACAAAGATGACTTGATAAAATAAACATTTCACTAAAGAAATTTCAGCTCTGGCTAGAAGAATGAAAAAATCCACCTCACAATGACTGCCAAATTTCACATGGCACAAAAATAACCAGGTTGGAAAAGACCTTCGAGATTATCAAGTCCAACCTAACACCTTCTAATTAACTAAACCATGGCACCAACTGCCACATCCAGTCTCCTTTTAAACACTTCCAGGGATGACGACTCCACCCCCTCCACAGGCAGCCCATTCCAATGGCAATCACTCTTTCTGTGAAGAACTTCTTCCGAACATCCAGCCTAAACCTGCCCTGGCACAGTTTGAGACTGTGTCCTCTTGTTCTGTCACTGGGTGCTTGGGAGGAGAGACCAACTCCCGCCTGGCTACGACCTCCCTTCAGGTAGATGTAGAGAGCAACGACGTCTCTCCTGAGCCTCCTCTTCTCCAGGCTGAACCACCCCAGTTCCATCAGCTGCTATTCACAGGGCTGTGCTCCAGCCTCCTCACCAGCCTTGGTGCCCTTCTCTGAACACATTCAAGCACCTCAACATCTTTCCATAATGTAGGAAAGCTTGTCGTGTCAAAGTCACCTTTATCAGGGAGTTTCTGCACCATTTAACACACCTTTTAAAAGATGTGATTTCTTCTTTCAGATTGCAGGAAGCACACTAAATGCAGACCACAGACCACCCCAGAGGAGACCTGCATCTGCAGACAAATGTTTTGGTGCTATTTGGTTACTTTGCCAAAAGACAGGGTAAAATTAAATGTACCATTCACTGAAGCAGGGACTGACGTCTGCCCCCGCCACACTCCACTTCAAATTACAGCGATCAGGGAGGATGCAATAGACCCATCCTTTTCATTACCAACTTCCAGTAAGTCTGAACTGAGAAATTTTGGCTTTGAACAGACAGATGCAATTAAGCCCTGTTTTGCAGTGTGAAAGGAAGACTGACTATAAGCTAAAAATGTGCAAAAAGGGACTTCTTCAGAGGTTGGCATTGCCAGAGCACTGTAATAACAAGCAAATTTTACAGTTCATATGTACTCTCACACAGCAGTAAATGCACCAATCTAGGAATGAAAAGCCTGGACCAAACACTCTGCAAAGATTGCTACAAGTCTTTTTACCATAATTAAACATTTCTTACAGATATTATGCTTTGACTTTAGAATGCCAGGAAGATGCTGGCCCCAGAGGCAGGCTCAAAGGATAATTAAATCCTGGTCTTCCACTGCAGTAAGGCAATTGTATTCAACAGTGTGTCTAACAGCAAAATCCAGAGTAGGCATGTTTAAAGATTATATTGGTCCTAAGAAGAACTTCAACAAAACTCTTCTGCTTATAAAAGTTATGCTCATTTTTTGCCATGTGTATGACCAGAACTGCCATACCAAGCCAAGCAATGAGGTGTATGAGCCTAGCAGCTCATCCTCCATACCATCCCGAAGTGGTTATCCAGGGAAGAATTCAAAGACAGATGGATATCACAGAACTCCAGTATGGTGGGGATTCGAAGGGACCTCTGCAAATCACGTAGTCCAAATTCCCTGCTAAAGCAGGATCACCCACGGCAGGTTGCCCAGAACCATGTCCAGAAAAGGAGACTCCACAATGTCTCCAGGCAGCTTGCTTCAGGGCTCTGGCACCCTCGGGGGAAAGAAGCATTTCCTTATATTTAGGTAGAACCTCCTGTGTTCCTGTTTGTGCCCACTGTCCCTTGTCCTGTCACTGGGCACCACTAAAGAGTCTGGCCACATTCTCTCGATACTCTCTCTTTAGATATTGATAAGCAATAATAAAATTCTCTATGCAAATGAATCCTCTTCTAAACAATCTCTCCAGAAGGAACTGTTTTTGGTTCTTGGAGCTTCCTAACTTTGTATCACAGTATCATGGTATCACCAAGGTTGGAAGAGACCTCAAAGAGCATCAAGTCCAACCCATTACCACAGACTTCAAGACTAGACCATGGCACCAAGGGCCACGTCCAAACCCGTCTTGAACACCTCCCTGGGCAGCCCATTCCAGTAGGGAATGACTCTCTCAGTGAAGAACTTTCTCCTCACCTCAAGTCTAAACTTCCCCATGCAAAGCTTGAGACTATGTCCTCTTGTTCTGGTGCTGGTTGCCTGAGAGAAGAAAGCAACCTCCTCCTGGCCACAACCACCCTTCAGGTAGTTGTAGACAGCAATAAGGTCTCCCCTGAGCCTCCTCTTCACCAGGCTACACGATCCCAGCTCCCTCAGCCTCTCC